>MU673897.1:19908-38233 GCA_026770625.1 Nicotiana glauca | reverse complement strand
TGTATGTGTGTGTGTGGGGGGGGGGGGACTACGTACGCACGAGGTGACGAGAGTCCATGCGTAGCTACTATTATGCTTAAGTCCGGGTAGTATAGGACCCGAATCATGCTATACTTGCGATATTTGCAACCCTATTATTAATTTAATTGCTTGAATCATATCGAAATCTGGTAAAAGGACTTTAAAAAGTTAAACTTCATCTACTTGAGTTTTGGATGGGTCACTTGACCATTAAAGGGAATTGATATTTCTGTGAGCATTAACTTTTAATAAATCTTGAATTGGTTATTTATATGTATTTTCTCTTCTTGTGGAGCGGGCTGAGCGGCTCGACAGATTAAATAAATGCATCTATGGTTCGTGTCGTTCGACCCTCGGTAATGCATAATTTATATTTATATATTGGAGCGGACCGTACGACCTCGGCATAATTTGCGCATGATTGTATTGGTTGCTTTAGAATTGATAATAATTGATACTGCTTCATTGCCCTGAGATACAAAATGATAATTGATGACAAATAAATTTGAAAATTTCTTACTAATAAAAGAATTGGTTACCTACCACGTGTTATTGAGTTTAAAGTCGTTATCCATGCTTAAACTTTATCATTGGTATTTTGTTTATAGACCCTAGTAAGTGTCGGAGTCGACCCTTCATCACTACTTCTTCGAGGCTAGACTGGGTACTTACTGGGTTCGCGTTGCTTGTGTACTCATACTACACTTGTTGTACATTTTGTTGTGCACGTACATATATGTCTAGCGGCCTTGTGGGAGCAGTGGCGCAATTGATATGGGGGCTTAGGTGGGTTGCATCTTATGTGCGATCCACAACCAGCAGAGTCTCCTTCAGAGTATTTATATTTTGGTTCCTATCCAAATTGTATTCCGGATAGATGTTGTATTTTATTTATTTCATAGTTAATGCTCATGCACTTGTGACACCGGGTTCTGGGATGATTATGGGTTATTCAGTATTGATATTTGTAAAAACATTATTATTTACTTTGAAATTTCTATCTTCTACTATTTAATGGAAGGAAAACTATGTTTCAAAAACATTAAAATTAGAACCAAACTAAGTATTTATTGTTGGATTGCCTGACAGCGGTGTCCGGCACCATCACGACCTTTAATGAATTTTGGATCGTGACACCGTGTCTCGAGCCCTGGCCGAAAGAACAGAAAATTGATTTGAGTTGCTCCTCCACCAACCCAGCGATATAAATTCCTTTGTGCGGGTCTATGATGACTTTTGCAAGTAGAATTGGAGTTCATCAATATTCCTGCTACTGGTTTATTAATGCTCTCCTACTGTAGACCAAATCAAATAATCTTCAACACTATCATTATCCTCCAAAGCACTGGTTCAGATGTTGAAACTGAACTTGAAGGAATATTTGCATCTACAGCAGCAGAAACATAAACATTGTTAGCATAATAATTATATAAAGTTTGTAAATATTTGTGTAGATCAGAAATACAAGTTTCAATATTTGGAGTTTCACGAATTCCAGATGCCGCACTAAATTTGATATCAAACTGTTGATAGACTGATACTTGATACCGCACTTCACTTTAATATTTGATATTTGATAATTATAATTTTGTAGTGACTAATGTAAATATTTGATGAAACTTGAAATAATAAGTAATTGAGAATTTAAAAAGCAATAATGAATATTATCAAGAGAGAATTAGAGTAATAAGAGAGTAAATTATGAGGGGAAAAAAAAGAAGAAGAAGGGAGGCTATTTATAGTATTTAAAAGGTTAAAATTGTAATTTATCAATTATGAGGTGTGTGTGTGTGTGGTGGTGGTGGTGGTGGTAGGGGAAGGGGGGCTATTTTCTTAAGGGGTAGGCCGTATTTTTGCAAAATATGGCCGGCCCAACGATCATTTTTTGAATTTGACCGTTGGCAACGGTCCAAGAATTAAAAAAAATTGCAATGGTATTCGGGTTGTAGCTCGATAAAAACCCGGTAACGGGTAAGCGGGCTAATCGGGTTCTAAGGCACCAATGACCAATTAGGAAATTTTGTTCGTTCAAGCCCGGCTTCCCGCCCAACCCTCCCCACACCATCCCATTCCCCACCCCCTAAGTACCAGCTGACCCGGGTCGAACCGCACTGTGAATCGGCTAGCCCGGCCTGATTAACGGGTATAGTATTTTGCTATCGCAGAGATATTTGTGGACCAAAAGTACCAATTCTGAATAATACAAGGGTAAATTTGAACCTTTATCCTCGTTCAAACGCACGAGTTTGCCCTTCTCCTTCCCTTTCTGTTCTGTCTTAAACTCTTATATTATAGCTTGGGCCGGTGGGACAGAGAGTGATAGACCGAGACTCAGAGGAGCTCGCGGGGACAAAAAATGTTCCAACCAACAGACGGCGGTTACACAAACGGCTACCACTACGACAGCGCCGCCTCCTCCGCCGGAATCTCAAGCGGTCATCGAGTACGTAGAGGCAGCCGCGGCAGGTCACGTGGCCGTAGAGGCGGCGTTACTGCTAGCGACGGTGCTCCTAGGGTTTCTCAATGGCAACAACATCAACAGCATCAGCAGAACGAATACGAGGAGGAGGAAAGGGAAAAACCTACACCTCCTTGTACAGAGTTTGATGCAGCATATTTCAACTCATATGCTCATGTTGGCATTCACGAAGAAATGATTAAGGTATCATTTTTTTAAAAAGATCTCGTTCTTACATTGCGGATCTCCTCTATAACAACATTTAACTATAACGGTTAAGTTTCCCTTGGAAAATATTTATTCATGTTATAGAGAGGTTTGACTCTATTATACATATTTCAAATGAGTTTTAAGTTTTGTGAACTGACAGTGTATAAAAAATATTTACACAATCGGGTCGCCTAAACGGTAATTGTAGGTAAATTTATATAATTAGGGTTAGTGGTAACCTAAAAATAAAAGGAAGCAAAGGCAACATGCCATAACAGGTTAAAGTACATTGATGATTGAGTGGGTAGGCATAGCGATGATTAATTTCCCCGTGACATCGCAAACTTTATGTAACACATAATTAAAATAAGATGGTTTAAATGGAAGAGTGCTTTCGGAGTGGCAGTACATGTTAGACTGGTTTGGCATTTATAACCAAGAATTAACTTTTAGGGAGTGTACACCTGAGGATGTTACAGAGTTATAGGATTAACTGGGTATACATGTTAGACTGGTTGGCATGTATATAGCTATACATGTCCATATGTGTGTGTGTGTGTGTGTGTGTTTGTTCATAAAAATCAGTTCTTTAGGGAGTGTAACTGCGGGAACATACGGAGTTGTAGAATTACTTGGCTATTTGCATCACTCGAGTATTGAACACTAAATGGAGCTGAATAGTGTAATTCAACTTTATAGTCCTCCTATCTCATTTTATATGATGGTAACTGACTTGGAAAGTAGTTTAATATGCTAAATTTGAATTGTATATTATACTATCAGAGAAAATATCAAGTTAATGGATAGTTTGATAGAGAAACATCATACTAAAGTTCAAAAATTTGAATTCCTGAAAATTCTGAAAGTTATATAAAAAAGGATTACTGCTAAATATTTTGGGATATTCCTAAAATAGAGTGTCATCTGAATTGCAAGAGGGAGTATTACTTTGCAGAACAGCAGAAGTTTAAGTAATAAGTTGGAGATTTATAACATGCCTTTGATATATCATTACTTCTTGGCTTACCGCCACTGAAATAAATCATCTTTTCCAGGCTGGATCACATTATTGAATAGTGTTGAAAATTCATTATGCTCCTTGTCTTTTAGGCAGTTTAATTATTTTACTTACTTGAATGTCTATTGCCCTTTTCCATTATGTTTATGCTTTCAATATATTTAGATGCATAAAGGACATATTAATTTATGGATGGAATTCACAGGATCGTGCGCGGACTGAAAGTTATAGGAATGCAATTTTTCAGCATCAAAATTACATCGCTGGAAAAGTAAGCCGACTATCTGAATAGTTCCTTGTGCACCAGTCACCAGATGATATTCCTAAAATTTATCAGATCTCACATTGTATTGCTACCTAAGCTTTGCACGATTCTTTACCTGTTTTATGATTTCATTATAAAGTTCCTATCTATGCCTATAGTTTAATTGAATTTACATTTTCCAGGTTGTTGTTGATGTTGGATGTGGCACTGGCATCCTATCTATATTTTGTGCTCAGGCAGGTGCAAGACGAGTAAGATATCTTTTAGTCCTTTTTAGCTTCATCAATCTGAGTTCATTTTACCCGTTGGAGTTGTTATTTCCATGGTTCATTTTTTCCTTCCTTTCTCATATTTTTTTTCCGTAGCTCTTAACTTTTGAGGAAATATTATGAACTTGTCTATGTATACAATATATAAACTCATCCTGGATTGTAATACGTTTCTAACTAGTAAAAGTAGAAAATTTTGGCAACATGAAAATTGCGACATGTTCCGTATTTGTCAATGGAATATTTACCTGATGTAGATGCCTATGCTAGATTGCAGTCAACACTTGCTGTACAGGGGCGGAGGGAGAGTGTTACCTACGGGTTCGGACGAACCCAATAGCTTTTTGCTTAGACATTGTATTTGTGTTGGAAATTCTATTAAATATGTATAAATACTTGATTGCGAACCCAGTAACTAACGAGCTATGGGTTCGATTGCAAATTCAGAACCCATAAATTTTAAATCCCGGCTCCGTCTCTATTTCTGTATCTTCGTAGTGTGCGCACTCTTTATCTTGTTATATAACAATGCGAATTCCATTTACCGGGCACCAACGAGGTGCCAAAGCATGTAAAAGTCGGCATATACAAGAACATACAAAAGCAGGATAGTATATGCCATATTCAAAACCATTCAGCTGTACAAGCTTAGCTCATCCTGAAAGTCACAAGTCAAGAGAAGATGGAATATACTTGCCCTTGCTCATAGTTTAAAGCTTGAGCAAATGGTTAAATCTATGCTTTGGTGAACCTTCTTCCTTGTAAGCTAGGCTTGTCACTTTTCTCCTATCAAATGCTCCAAAAAAAGTATCCTGGGATAGTCATCCAAGATTTTTATTTTTACCAAACATGTGATCCTGGATTGTTGAAGGCATTGACTTTTGTACACCAATGCAGAAGAACGAGTGCTCGAGAATTATTCATCTGATCATGGTGATGAAATATGTGATTGTTTCCTCAGCCTTCTTGCAGAAAAACAGCTATGGCTTATTTAATCTCTCTCTCTCCCTCCCTCCCTCCCTCTACTGATTTAGCTATTATGACAGCTTTTGATTGTTCATTGAGTTGCCATCACTTTGGGAGGTCTGTGTTTTTATTTCTTTTTCAAAATAATGTTCGCATATTTGATGTGTTTTACTTATACCTGTTAATCGGGCCGGGCTGACCCGTTTCAACCCGGTTCAGTCCGCTACTGTAGCATATAGGGCGGGTTGGATGGGGAGCGGGTTTTAGACGAACACATTTTGGATACCTGTGCACCGGAACCCGCTAAGCCCGCTAACCCGTTAACGGGCTGCAGCCCGGTTTAGCCCGTTAATGGGTTTTTATTTTTTAATTTTTTTTTTAATTTGTGTACCGTTGCTAACAAAATTTAATTTAAAAAAAATTTAGGACAGCCCGCCCGAGCCCGTTTAAGCCCGAACCCGTACGGGCCCACAAAACCCCGCAAAAACACAACCCGCTATCCCCAGCCCGCTAACAGAACGGGCTGGGGTTTTTCCCGTTCAGCCCGTCCCAGCTTGCCCGATAAACACCTATAGTTTTACTTTCTTGCTACCCTGGTTTTTGGTTGACCAAATGACCTCTTGATGCAAAACAAACTTTTTGTTGCTTCAATTGGTATTTCCTTTAATTTGGATATTCCAGATATAATATACTTATCAGGCAGATGTTCTTTTAATCAGGTCTATGCTGTTGATGCAAGTGATATAGCTGTCCAGGTACTTGTTTTCTTACCATTGAAGCTTGTTCTATTTATTTTAGAATTTAGATTCTTTGATGAGCTTAGAGTAGATTTTCTTTTCTTTTTCTTATTTATTTTTTTTCTTTTTTCTTTTTGAGAGGTAACGTTATATAAATCAGCAGCACAAAGGCTGTGTTGGTAGGCACGGTAGCTATATTTACAGTTAAAATAAGAACAAAAATATGTCCTTATTCATATTACAATGGTTTTATGAAATCTAGCATGGATTCAGCTTCATTTACATAGTTTTCTTTACCCCAAAAGTGAAATACCAGTATAGAATTCATCTTTATCATCTGAACTGAGTTGCATCTATCACCTGCACTTCTTTCCTTCCAAACAGTCCACCATATGAAAGCTGGGATCATGTTCCACCATTTCTTTTGTCTGACACTGCCTCCCTCATTATTCCAGCACCTTAGAAGGTCACTTGTAGACAGGCATAATCCATTTAAGTCCATTCATGCTAAGAAATAGTTTTCACGCCGCACACAGTTACGTTCCATGCACATTTTATATGGTTGGCGAGTCTGGGAGAATCGACTGCTTCATTATGGTGCTTATGATGTAATGCATCATTTACTAGGCTTGCGGAACCTTCGAATACTCCTATTCTAACTTAACCTTTTATTGTTTCTGAAGAACTGCTTGTAGTGAGGCAACTGACGACAATGATGGTTTATAATGTGATCCTCCTACTAAAAGATTTCAAACGCTCATGGTTTAACCCATTGCGTGTCAAGTTAAAGAGCTTGCAAAACATTCAATAGTCTAACGTGGTGATAAGTTCTCTAAAGAACTTCCAGTTGCCGCACTGAGGACAATTTGTGCACTATGTAGTCGGCCAAAGATCATGTAAGGAAGAACTAATTATTTTCAGGTTTTACACGTTGGTAGGATGAAACAACCATGAGTTTCATGTAAAAATGAAAAAACAGTTCCTATGGGAGGACTAATGGTTGGAAAACTGAGAACAGGCGGAGTGATAGGTGTCACGTATGAGTTGAAGAGGATGGACTGGCAATTAAGGTACGAAATGCAGTGCTTTTGACAGAAGTACAGTGGGGTAATTCAGCTTGAAGCCATGTTGGATTTTATTATTTATTACACTCTATGTGATGTTCATACCCTATTTGGATGTACTCTTTTCCAGCTCACTGAAATAGATCGATAAACTTTACCTCATAAAAAAAGTGCAATGGGGTAATTCACTTGCAAGATTCGCTTGAATATGATAGGTTTGTGAATCATTCTAGGGCATCCTAGCTCGTATATCAAATTCAGTCATTTGACAGAGGTTTAGATGCATGGCTTAGCAACTCAACCCCGCAAAGGCAGTCAATTTCCTATAAACACAAGCGTAGAAACAACCATACCTTACTTTGGCCTGCCTCCAGTACTTCCTTATATTAGCTCAGGAGCGACCATTGTATTCCATAAGCAAGCAATCATATATTTACTTATAAAAAACAGGAAACGATATTCGTTTGCAGAAATCATTTGTTACTCCAAACCATCTTTGTGGTGTCAACTGGGCTATTTTACCGAGTTATGTTGATTCTTCGTTTTCTTCATCAGATCCGCATCAATCTGACATGATGCTGTTGCTGGTACGGTGGGTGTACTTTAAACGCGAAGTTGAAACCAAAATGATGGACAGATGAAGATGACAACAAAGATCAAGAAGAAAGAAGAAAATAAACTTAGTTAGACATAGGGCTGCCACAGTGTGGGATGAGGTTGCTGTTGTCGCTTGTCTTGCTGATTTCTCCTTGAGTTTTTGGAGGATGAAGGAAAAAAATGTCTCTTGGGCCAAGGAGGGACCCAGGATAACATGGGCATCCACTGGAGTTAGGGTTATGCACTAAAGTTGGCTGTGCTGAAGGAAGAGGGGCAGAAAGCATGAAGGTAGAAGACTGAGTTTTGAGGGAGAGCAGAGTTTTTTTCTCCTATAGACCTTGTCGTTTTTTGTGGTTTGCGCTCTTAAAAACACAACTACGAAGACAGATTTTGATACCATGTCAAAATAAGAGAGGAAATGAGAGAATTTGTCTTGTTGTCTTGCTTAATTTTTGTTCTTGGTGATATACAAGAAGTTTCTTATATAAGAGTCTTGCTCTTCTTAGCCTATCTACAAATACAATAAGGTAATTAATAATACTTTCCAGTGTTTAAGTACAAAATATTTTGTGATATGTTTTGAAATTCTAGATAATACTCTCTACTCAAGTTCTGTAAATTTAGATCACTCTAAAAATATTATTACGTTATTTTCTTGACTTTCAATGATACATTTAGGATGAACTGGAGAGCTTCCTGAAAGTTTCTATCCTTTCCTCTTTTAGAACATGTGTAAAACATTATTAAACCATAATATATGAAGGAAACACCCTAGTAGCTGGACATTCTAAAGATCTCTTCTGCTGTTTTTTCCTACAGGAACTATGCGAAATATCTTTTGTTGATTGTTAGGATCTATGTGAATATTTCAACTCAAACTTCATTGTACATCCCTTTTTTGTGGTTGTCCAGGCAAATGAAATTGTGAAGACAAACAACCTATCTGACAAAGTTATTGTTTTGCATGGGCGGGTCGAGGTATGTTCCAGTCTAAACATTTCCCTTGTTTGGCTAATGTTTTTCACCCTTAGAAGATTGGCTACTTCTTGCTTAACTTGAATAAAATGCTTTTCTTGAGGGAAGTGAAGATCCTTAACATTCACTTCACTTGTATGTGAAAGAATTGCCAGGTCATAAGAAGAACCTTTAATTAATTTATCATGCTCAAGTGTTTGTTTTGGGCTCTAAGATCAAGCATTACTTGATCTGGCATATTCAGAATTCTTCCACCTGTTTATGCTGTTTTATACTTGTTGATAAGAGGTGACAGGGACTTGGTTCTTTAGGAAAAATCAAATTCCTTATTTAGAATGGCTTGGTAACTTGTTGAGCCAGGAAATTCCCCAGTTCCGGTGCTTTTATCTAGAGTCTTGATTGGTATGGTTTGTGGAGAATCTGGTTAGGTCTTGTGGAAATAGTTTTCTGAAAGCTGCAGCGTGATGCCTTGTGTTGATGCATGTTAGAAACCAAAGAAGTTCTATATTTCATATCTTAGAAGAGAAGATTACAAGACCTATTTATAATACTAATTCACCTAATCTATTAGTTGCCATACAACTAATTACACCTACTATACAACTCATATACATGTGCTAGCTATGATGTAGTACATGTGTATACATGTGCTAGACAACTTGTATTACACCTACTATACAACTCATATAGATGTGCTAGCTATGATGTAGTACATGTGTATACATGTGCTAGACAACTTGTATTACACCTACTATACAACTCATATAGATGTGCTAGCTATGATGTAGTACATGTGTATACATGTGCTAGACAACTTGTATTACACCTACTATACAACTCATATAGATGTGCTAGCTATGATGTAGTACATGTGTATACATGTGCTAGACAACTTGTATTACACCTACTATACAACTCATATAGATGTGCTAGCTATGATGTAGTACATGTGTATACATGTGCTAGACAACTTGTATTACACCTACTATACAACTCATATAGATGTGCTAGCTATGATGTAGTACATGTGTATACATGTGCTAGACAACTTGTATTACACCTACTATACAACTCATATAGATGTGCTAGCTATGATGTAGTACATGTGTATACATGTGCTAGACAACTTGTATTACACCTACTATACAACTCATATAGATGTGCTAGCTATGATGTAGTACATGTGTATACATGTGCTAGACAACTTGTATTACACCTACTATACAACTCATATAGATGTGCTAGCTATGATGTAGTACATGTGTATACATGTGCTAGACAACTTGTATTACACCTACTATACAACTCATATAGATGTGCTAGCTATGATGTAGTACATGTGTATACATGTGCTAGACAACTTGTATTACACCTACTATACAACTCATATAGATGTGCTAGCTATGATGTAGTACATGTGTATACATGTGCTAGACAACTTGTATTACACCTACTATACAACTCATATAGATGTGCTAGCTATGATGTAGTACATGTGTATACATGTGCTAGACAACTTGTATTACACCTACTATACAACTCATATAGATGTGCTAGCTATGATGTAGTACATGTGTATACATGTGCTAGACAACTTGTATTACACCTACTATACAACTCATATAGATGTGCTAGCTATGATGTAGTACATGTGTATACATGTGCTAGACAACTTGTATTACACCTACTATACAACTCATATAGATGTGCTAGCTATGATGTAGTACATGTGTATACATGTGCTAGACAACTTGTATTACACCTACTATACAACTCATATAGATGTGCTAGCTATGATGTAGTACATGTGTATACATGTGCTAGACAACTTGTATTACACCTACTATACAACTCATATAGATGTGCTAGCTATGATGTAGTACATGTGTATACATGTGCTAGACAACTTGTATTACACCTACTATACAACTCATATAGATGTGCTAGCTATGATGTAGTACATGTGTATACATGTGCTAGACAACTTGTATTACACCTACTATACAACTCATATAGATGTGCTAGCTATGATGTAGTACATGTGTATACATGTGCTAGACAACTTGTATTACACCTACTATACAACTCATATAGATGTGCTAGCTATGATGTAGTACATGTGTATACATGTGCTAGACAACTTGTATTACACCTACTATACAACTCATATAGATGTGCTAGCTATGATGTAGTACATGTGTATACATGTGCTAGACAACTTGTATTACACCTACTATACAACTCATATAGATGTGCTAGCTATGATGTAGTACATGTGTATACATGTGCTAGACAACTTGTATTACACCTACTATACAACTCATATAGATGTGCTAGCTATGATGTAGTACATGTGTATACATGTGCTAGACAACTTGTATTACACCTACTATACAACTCATATAGATGTGCTAGCTATGATGTAGTACATGTGTATACATGTGCTAGACAACTTGTATTACACCTACTATACAACTCATATAGATGTGCTAGCTATGATGTAGTACATGTGTATACATGTGCTAGACAACTTGTATTACACCTACTATACAACTCATATAGATGTGCTAGCTATGATGTAGTACATGTGTATACATGTGCTAGACAACTTGTATTACACCTACTATACAACTCATATAGATGTGCTAGCTATGATGTAGTACATGTGTATACATGTGCTAGACAACTTGTATTACACCTACTATACAACTCATATAGATGTGCTAGCTATGATGTAGTACATGTGTATACATGTGCTAGACAACTTGTATTACACCTACTATACAACTCATATAGATGTGCTAGCTATGATGTAGTACATGTGTATACATGTGCTAGACAACTTGTATTACACCTACTATACAACTCATATAGATGTGCTAGCTATGATGTAGTACATGTGTATACATGTGCTAGACAACTTGTATTACACCTACTATACAACTCATATAGATGTGCTAGCTATGATGTAGTACATGTGTATACATGTGCTAGACAACTTGTATTACACCTACTATACAACTCATATAGATGTGCTAGCTATGATGTAGTACATGTGTATACATGTGCTAGACAACTTGTATTACACCTACTATACAACTCATATAGATGTGCTAGCTATGATGTAGTACATGTGTATACATGTGCTAGACAACTTGTATTACACCTACTATACAACTCATATAGATGTGCTAGCTATGATGTAGTACATGTGTATACATGTGCTAGACAACTTGTATTACACCTACTATACAACTCATATAGATGTGCTAGCTATGATGTAGTACATGTGTATACATGTGCTAGACAACTTGTATTACACCTACTATACAACTCATATAGATGTGCTAGCTATGATGTAGTACATGTGTATACATGTGCTAGACAACTTGTATCTCAACAATGCACACCAGTGAATTAGCTATTTAGACTCGAGTGCGATTGAAATATTTTGTCACATAGAACGTAAATGTTGCTCTGTCAGTGCCAAAATGTTAGAAAGTAGGCATTCATCTAAAAAATGGCAAAGTATTTCACCTCCAAAAGTTGAAGCTGATAGAAACTAAAGCGATGTTTTTGGTGTCACCTTTTAAGTTAATGCTTTTTGATTAAATCAGTCTTCTTAATTACAATTAATACTTACTTAAAAGATGAAAATAGTCGGCTTTTATAAGCAGTAAATAATCAGTACATCTCTTTGGAAAACATGGAACTGCAATGAGTTTTTGACTATCAAAAGCAAAATGGCCCTAATACTACTTTTTACATTTTTAGTTTTGATGCGATGATTTTTAACAAATTACCCGACCTTTAGACCTTTTAACTACTCCACTTTTGTAGTTATTTTATCCTCTCTTTTTTTCTTTTGGTGATTCAAAGATGAATATTAGGAAATGCAACAAAAGTTAAAAGTCAAAGGCGTTGAACTTGTCAAGTGAGAAGTGCGAAACAGTGGGAAGGAATTGGAAGGCTAAATAGGTGTGACTGCATAATCTGATTAATGTTATTGCAAGTTGGTCCATTTTATATTTTCTCTTCGGGTTGTAAGTATTTGGACCGGGCGATATGAGCTAACTGTGCTAAATTCGTGATTTTATGGGGATAGCATAACCCTAGTAGGTGTTCTATGAGCTGTAGCCTGTCAGCAATCATTTTTCCAAATTACTAAACAATAAGAAAGCTTCTATGGTCTTTTCAAAAATAAGAAAACCTCTGTAACTGGCCTCTTAAATAAGTAAAAGTGAAATAGGCTTCTTAAATAAGTAAAAGTGAAATAGTATTAGTGACACATTTAATTACTTGGGTGAAGAGTGAAGACGTGTGACTAACTTCTTGTGAATTGACTGCAAAACAACTAAATCACTAAAGATGTATCTCTAACCAACAGCCACTAAAATATGCTTCAAATCTTGGGTGATATGAAAAGAGAGCTTTTTATCAACTAGCATCCCATGGACTGACATTTTAGCTGTAGCAGGTCCTAGAATCATTAATCTTCCCGTTTCGTGAAGTCAGAGATAAAGAGGAAGAACCTAGGGGAGAAGTGAATAGGTGCTGATATTCAATGGCATTAAGTTGCTACTTGATGCCGATGCCCCTCAAACATGGCTTTCAAGCATTTAAAAAGAGAGAAGATGTAATGTTCTCAGTACATCTGAAATTCCATAATTGTCATAAATGGAAAAGTTGACATTTCTAACTTCGTGATAATTGAATCTCCTTGTTATGGATGAATAAAACTCTTTGTTCTTATAAGATTTGACTGTGGTGACTAATGACCATATCATACTTTTTGGTTAGTTCAGGATGTTGAAATTGATGAAGAAGTTGATGTTATAGTATCAGAATGGATGGGTTACATGCTTCTTTATGAGGTAATAATGGACAGACTGGTGCATTAAAATGCTTCTCTTGTATAGTTTTAGCGGGAAAAAAAATGGAGGAAGGCTGACCTGGCACTGAGGAGCGCCGAAATCTAGTTTGACGTGGTGTTACCTTTTATATGTATTGTGTGTGAGTCCATGACTTCTTAACTTTTGTGTTTCTTACACATGTATTATGCTTGTTGCACCTTGCAGAGCATGCTGGGTAGTGTTATTACTGCTAGAGACCGCTGGCTGAAACCCGGAGGTCTTATTCTTCCGTCAATTGCAACGGTAATCATACTCCATTCCTAATTTATGTGAGCTTGGAAATTTATTTGGGAGTTATCTTCTCTCTGTGTGTGTGTGTGTGTGTACTGTCCTCCTTTTGCTTGAGTGAATAGTGTATTTGTATTATTAGAATTTAGGTTCAGCTATTTGTAGTTATGCGACAAAGACTCAGATATTCTGTAGTTATTCGAAAAAAATACTGTCTTAACATCTGCGTCATAATTTTACTCAGTGAAGAAAACACATGCTGACACTTTATTTTTTTGGGTCAAATATCGAATTTTTATTTAACCAGAAAATATATTTACAGCACCTCTAACTCTTTTGTACTAAAGAGCTAGACTCAAGAAACATCAAATAACTATATCAAAGAAACTATTTACAGACTCTATAGTTTCTCTACTATACTAGCTTCATAGAGGAAAACTATTCACTTTTTCTAAGTACATCTTCCATGTTGCCTTCTGTTGTCCTCTGGTATGCAATTGGATGACAATGTCTCGTATTATCTTCTTCATATAAGTCTCCCTCCCTTGGAATCTACGTGTGTTTCTTTCTATCCAAGTATGGTATAATAGTGCTGCAAACAGAAATGCAAGTATACTACCATGAGTTCGACTGTTTTTTGTTTTTGCACCTAACCATTTAACTTCCTCTGCCCACATTCCAATCTGGTGTTTCTCTCCTATCCAATTCAGCAGTATGTCCCAAATGCTTCTTGAGTACTGGCATTGAAAGTACAGATGATCCATATTTTCAGTTATCCCAGTCTTGCATAGGACAAAGCCAAGGTCAACTTGTAGGCCCCAAGCTGCTAGTCTATCCACAATATTAAGCCTGTGATTTAGAGCTAGCCATAGAATAAAGTTGTGCCTAGGGATATTTGTACCCAATATTAAAGTTTTCCACTCCACCTTTGGGTACTGAGGTCTTGATAGAGTGTACATTCTCTGGATACTGAACTTTCCTCCTCTATAGAACTTGTTTATATTTGCAAAGGATTCAATGTTTGTGTACCAACCTCTTATATCGAATATCTTTCTCACCAACCAGCAAGCTTGTTTAGGGGTCTGCATACTCGTGAACTCCTTCCTCTTTATATAAACTGAGTGAATCCATTTGATCCAAAGTGCATCCTTCTTTAAGTGTACTGCCTACATTAGCTTACATAATACAGCTTTATTCCAACATTCAAAATTTATGACATTTAGACCTCCAGTTGATGCAGGCATACATATTCTGTCCCAGGATATCAAAGCCCTCTTTGAAGGGCAATAACTTCCTGTCCATAGAAAAACTCTGCAGACAGAGTTCACTAGGTGAATGATCTTCTTTGGAATCAAGAATACCTTCCCCCAGTATGTCTGCATTTCAAATAGCACACTTCTTATAAGTTGTAATCTGCCACTGTATGATAATAACTTTGATGTCCAACACTTTATTCTATTTGTGATCTTCTCCACTAGTGGCATGCATTGCTGAACTGATAGCTTCCTTGAGGATAGAGGTACTCCCAAGTACTTGAATGGTAAGGACTCCAGCTTGAATTGGAACTCTGAGCATATCATTTCTTTAAATCCCTGATTGACTCCAGCTACATAGATAGAGCTTTTATCTAAATTAGCCATGAGTCCTGTCACCTCTGAGAAGTGGTTGAATTTGACTAGCAGCAATTGTATAGAAGTCTTGTCAGCTCTACAACACATGATCAGGTCATCTGCAAAACAGATATGAGTTAGATTCATATTGGCACATCTTGGATGGAAGTTGAAGTCTGGAATATCCTTTAAGCTCTTCAAAGTTCTGCTCAGATACTCCATAACTAAGACAAATAAGTATGGGGACATAGGATCCCCTTGTCTTAGTCCCTTTTTTGCTTGAAATCTTTTTGTGAGTCCCCCATTAATCAGTATAGAATAACTTGCATTTGTTACACATTCCATAATCCACTCCACCAGCTTGTTAGGGATCCCATATTCCAGCAGCACCATGTGTAAAAAAGGCCATTCAACAGAGTCGTATGCCTTTCTTATATCCACTTTGATAATGCATCTAGGTGAAATCCCTTTTTTGCTATATCCTTTCACCAACTCATGAGCTAGGATAACATTGTCTAGTATACTTCTCCCCTCTATGAATGCTGATTGAGCTGGTCCAACTATGAAGTCCACCACTGTTTTGAGTCTTGAAGTGAGTATTTTGGCAATGAGTTTGTAGATGGTAGTACAACATGCTATGGGCCGGAATTCTTTGACAAAGGAAGGGCTAGTCACTTTTGGCACTAGTGTAATGGTTGCACTGCAGACACTCTTCAATAATTTCCCTGATTCAAAGAATTCCTTCACTACCTTTATCACCTCTTCTCCAACTATGTTCCAGTGTTTCTTGAAGAATTCTACTGGGAAGCCATCAATGCCAGGTGCTTTGTCACTTGGTAATTCTTTTAGCCTTTTTAGAATTTCAGTCTCAGATACTTCCTTGATCATATTCAACTGTTGCTCCCTATCCAAGCAAGAACAGGGCAATTCTGAGGCCCTTGTTCCAAGCAAACCTTCAAAAAAAGCTGTAAATTCTTGGTCAACTAGTAGAGGGTCAGTCAGTTTTTGTCCAAGCTCATTACAGATGGTAGAAATTCTGTCTCTAGCTTGTCTTGTCTTGCCTTTAAATGCCCGTGGAAAAACTTGGTGTTTGAGTCTCCTGCTGCAATCCACACTGCCCTAGATCTCTGCCTGTATACATTTTCTTGTATACCTTGCCACTTTTCTACTTGTCTCAGTAGCTCTTTCTCCTCTAGGATCAAGTTATTATTGAATAGGTCATTGTCTATCTTCTTCTGAATTTCCTGCAGCTCATTTTTCAGTATTTCAACTTTTTTGTCAACTGAATTGTAGACTCTATTCACTCCTTTTGCCCTGCTTCCAAGTCTCCGGAGTTTTTGCCAGACTGAGTACATAGTGCATCCAGTGATTTCTTGATCCCACACCCTCCTGTACCATTTTGTTGAAATCCTCATCCTGCAGAAGTACATTCAGAAGCCTAACTGGCTTTGGTAGATGGTTCCTGATAGTTTCAGTACATAGCACTATGGGTGAATGATCTGATACCCCATAGTTCTCATATACTGCCTCTATATATCCATATTGTATAAACCAGTAAGAGTTCCCCAAAGCCCAGTCAATATTGCTATATATTCTATCAGCAGTCTACTTTTGTTGCACCAAGACCATTGGCATCCTTTTCTGTTCAAACATCCCAAACCAATATCATCAACACAAGTTTGGAAATCAACCACTTCACTCTGATGGACTGGATTACCATTTATTCTGTCATTTATAGATAACATAGTGTTGAAGTCTCCAAGTATCAGCCAGGCCTCCCTCATAGTACTATGCATCTGTCTTAGCTGTGTCCATATTCCTTGTCTCTCTGCGACAGTATTGTAACCATACACAAAAGTCAACCAACAGTTAAAAGTTTGAGTTCCTATCCTTGATCTCACAATGCACCAGTTGTGCTCCAGCCTGGATTATATTAACATCTAACTGCTGAGTCCTCTACATTACCCATATCCTCCCATTATGGGCATATGAGTAATTTGAAAAAACTTCCCAATCAGTTCCAATCTTCCTCCTAACTTTTTTTCATTCCCTTTTTTCACTTTGGTCTCAAGGCACCCTAGTATTGTGATTTTATTCTTAAGCAGAAAAGCCTTGAGTTCTTTCTACTTATAGGGCTTATTAAGCCCTCTAATATTCCAAGAGCTAATAATCATGGGGGGTGAGCCAAAGAGACTGTTACTTCCTTTGATGCCATGCTAGCATCCTCTTTTTCCTGGATTCTTAGTGCAGTAAACCTGTTCTTATGTAGCATAGCTACAATAGTTTCATCAGTCAGACCCTTGCTCATTGTATTTCTCTCCTTGGGACTTTGTATCTGTTTTCCTTTTGACTTTGGTATCTGAAAGCCCTGGTCCTGCTGTTCTGCTTCTATGCTGGTAACGGGTGGTGCAATTGACTCCTCCTTGCTAGTATCATTTCTGACCTCTTGTGAATGTGCTTCCTCAGTTGGCTTTTGCTTCACTATCCATTTTGTATTTACCTTTTTTCTCCTCTTATCCTGTCCCCCCTAGTTGCCTTCTGATATCAGGTCTATGTTGCTTTTCCATCTCAGTTTGGTCAGGACATTTCCCTGTGTCATGACCTATTGTGAGACAGTCATGGCAGAAGGAAGGATGCCAATCATAGTGCAAAGTCTGCTCCCTTGTTTTTCCTTCAGCAGTTTCTATCAGTACTGTCTCAGGCAGTGTTTGGGACACATCCATTTCAATCAACATACGAGCATAAGATACCCTAGCCTCATGTGCTGTTAGCTTATCAGTGCAGATTGGGTTTCCAATCGAGCTTGCAATTCTCCCTAAGTTCTCAGCTGTCCAATACTGTATAGGTAACCCAGGGAAGTTTACCCACACTGGAACATTTTTAGTGGATTCCTTACACATTTGGAAGTCTGGTTCCCATACTTTCAGAATCAGAGGCCTGTTATTGAACGTATATGGTCCATTTTGAAGGACCAAGTCTCTATCCTCATCAGAC
>MU673897.1:7351-18627 GCA_026770625.1 Nicotiana glauca | reverse complement strand
TGTGTTGTTAGCTTATCAGTGCAGATTGGGTTTCCAATCGAGCTTGCAATTCTCCCTAAGTTCTCAGCTGTCCAATACTGTATAGGTAACCCAGGGAAGTTTACCCACACTGGAACATTTTTAGTGGATTCCTTACACATTTGGAAGTCTGGTTCCCATACTTTCAGAATCAGAGGCCTGTTATTGAACGTATATGGTCCATTTTGAAGGACCAAGTCTCTATCCTCATCAGACTCAAACTTGAAGATAAAGTAGCCCTCATCATGCATCAGAACTTGTGGAGTTGAGACAAATTGCCAAACTCCATACACAAATTTTAGCATCTCTTTGAATTGAGGGGATCCACCTATAACATAACCAATTAAGCTCGTTCTCCACCTTCTATTCTGTTCCTCCACTTCTATGAGGTTCAATCTAACAATTTTCCTTCCATCTTTCACAATAGGGGGATAGTAATTCCATTTTCAACCCTTGTTGTACAGATCTATTACCTTGAACCACCGCAGCTAGGGTTGGTTTCATGAGCTATACTCCAGTCGAGAAAGTCAATTTTCTAGCTGCCTTCGCCATTTCCAGCTCATTTTGGTTTGGATCTGCAGGAGTTGTTGTCATCGGAGCTGCCTGTGGGTGAGCTGCCATTGCTGAATCTGCTGGCGTCTGAGTCGTCAGAGCTGCCTGTGTTTCCACTGGTTCCTCCAATATCTTCCCCTCTTGTCCATGCAGGACAGTTGGTGCACTCCCCATACCTTTCATCCAATGGAACAGTGGTACTGAGCCTAAAACTTGGGGAATTCCCGTTTCTGGTGTAACAAGTCGTGTGTCTTCATCATCTGCCTTACTTTCCTCATCCATGGCCGATTGCTTAGCTGAGGAATTCTTCTTCTTCTTCTGTCTCGCCATCTTCGCCAGTGCACGTTAGCAGACCTTTGCTTAACGTGCGCCGAGAGAGATTCTAACGTTGGGCTTCAATTAATCTCCACATGCTGACACTTGCATTGCCCAAGACTTAATATGAAGCAGTTGTATTATGAATGATGGTCTATTCACTTAAAATAAGATGAGAGAAGCTCTTGGAACATATTCATATTCCAAGAAAGGCTACTCTCATCTTTGTTCCAACAAAGACCTGATTGATAAATGGCCATAGAAGCTCATCTGGATGACTAAACTTCCCACTAAGATCAAGTGCTTTAGCTGAACCACCCTCTATGAAGCATGCTTAACTCAGACACCCTATCTAATGTATTTAGACAATGAATAGGTGCTATATGTGTCAGCTGGAATCAGAGAGTGTCAGTCATCTCCTACTTCGTTGTAGGTGTAGCAGATATCTGTAGCATGCATTTCTCAATTTTTCGTGTTGCCTGGGTCATGCTAATGTAAAGAAAGGCTATGAGGGCTGGTGTTCGTGGATAATTTGAAAATCCATCAATAGTGTCTGGATAATGGAGCCAGCTTGTATTTTTTTGGTGTATATGGAATGAAAGGGATCATAGATGTTTTGATGGTATCACAACTCCTAATCATGACCTTAAAGATAGGTGTTTGTTAAACCTTTTTAGTTGGCTAAATGAGGCACCTGACATTTTTGGATTGTATCTGCTCCTTAGTGGTAGTGTAATATGTTGTGTTTGAGCTAATCTTTGCTATACATCTTCTCAATGCATTTTAATCAAATCCTTTGCTTCATCAATGGTACTGCATTGTTCACCTTGAAATGATTATAAATAGCATTTACTTTTCCACCACTCAATGATATGAAAGAGTAGGAAGTCATTTTAATATTTGTTTCTTCTCTCTGCAGCTCTATATGGCGCCTGTGACACATCCAGATCGGTATGGCGAAAGCGTTGATTTCTGGCGTAACGTTTATGGGATTGACAGTGAGTATATGTTGTAATACTCATGATTCTATCTGTTGTTACACGCGTCACCTTAGTGAAGTGCTTTCTCTTCATAATGCAAATTAGATCCACTTGTATTTTATTGGATGAATTCTGGGTTCCTTACAATGATCTTTTGATCGTTTATTTCCTTATATGACACTCATCCTTGTATGTATATATCTATTGTTAAATACTAAAACTTGTAGGATTTCTGTATGACATTTAGTCATTTTATTAAGTTTGACATGTAAACTTCTAAGATTTGATTTATTATATCATTATTCATCGAGCTGTGTTAAAAGCTTAACTCTTTTGCTCAATCCTCTAGTTATTTTTCTCTTCCCCATCTTTGCCACCCATCTGGATTCCCATATAGATCAGAATATGCTTAACCTCGTTAAAGGAATCTCTTTTTCTGATTGAAACAAAAATAGAGTAGTTAGTAGCACTGAGTGGCTAAATATACTAGTACACGTCGCTTGCATTAATGAAAGAGTCGAGTTTCAAGTTTTTGTTCTTTCCTGGTGACCTTTCGCGCACAGTGGTCAAACTTGTTTAAATATTAATTTCTTCAGACTTGCTGGTTTGTTTACCGTTTTTATTTGGATTGGATCATCTTTTCATTATACAGTTGATTCTCCAGTTCTTAGATTTTTGTACTGTCATTGAAACTGTTGTTTCATCTATTAACCTCCCTTATCCAGTTACAACGTGGGTGATATACTGATCACACACACAGACCAAGAAGAAAGAAAGAAAGAAAGAAAGGTGTTATCCATCATGTGCCGAGAGCTGTATAGTAAACGTGGACCTTAAAACTCTCTGGGAGTGTGGGGAAACACACCTAAAAAACAAAGTTTAGTTGCTAAATGCAAATATTGCTTTTGATGATCTATCTTTATACGCGTTTCCCCATTAGATTCAGTTGGAGTTCCATTTTTTGCAGTGTCTGCTATAATGCCGTTAGCAAAGCAGTGTGCATTTGAAGAGCCATCAGTGGAGACAATCACTGTTGAAAATGTTTTGACATGGCCACAAGTGGTTAGTACCATCAAGTTCAGTTCTTTTTGGGTTTCAAATTGCTGGCTATTATCTTAATGCCAAACGACGGCGACAACAACTACTCTTAATCCCAAGCATATCAAAAGATTATCAGTGTCAGACGCTGAATATCTTGTTCCTCTTAACTTACTATTTTGTGGCTTTTATGCCTAGTCACTGGAGCTGTCACATTTTTGTGAAGTGCTGTATGAATGATTCATTTTCTTGTGGAAGCATCAGTTTCATCGCTTCTGTGATTGCTGTTCAGTTGGAACTAGTTTAACTGACCAAACTGTCTGACATCTGACCTCTGTCAATTTTGCTTGTTTATTTCAAATTTGGCATCTCTTTGATTTTAGGTTTTTGATATTTACCGACTCTACTCATCGGTCTTTCTCATTTTGGACTCATTTCCCTTCACCTTAACGGCAGGTGAAGCATGTGGACTGCTATACAGTGGCCATTCAGGAATTAGAGTCCATAACAACCAGATTTAAATTTGAGTCAATGATGCGAGGTACAACTGCTTTCCTCCCTCCCTCTCTGCCCTTCCACCCACCCCCAATAAAAAACTAACATTGTCTGGATGTGTTTTCAAAACAGTTAGCGCATGGCTATCTTTTGTTACATCTGTTTTGATATTTATCTTTCTTGTTCCTCTTCGTTAGAATTGTTGGAGGGAGATGATTTGTGCTTTTCTTCTTTTAGTGTTCACCAAGTGGTTGCAATACCTGATTCTCTTTTGTTACAGCACCCTTTCATGGTTTTGCTTTCTGGTTCGATGTGGAGTTTACTGGCCCTGCAGTATTACCTTTGAACAATGGTGTGCCACCGTCATTTGTTGAGTCTTCAAACAGTTACATCTCGGAGGGCAATCAAAGAAAGAAACGTCCCAATCCTAGTGAATCGCTTGTCTTGTCAACTGCACCAGAGGATCCCCCAACACACTGGCAACAGGTCCTGTAAATACTTTCCCAAATAAAATAATAATCTTTGATCGTTCTCTCTCTATTCAACTCTTTACCTTTTCGCTCATCTGAATGAAAGTTAGGCATAGAATAGTGAGAATTGATGGTTAATCAACAATCTGCATCTAATTTTTTATTAGTAAAACTGTTTCTTATATAGAGTAACTACATATTTTGATAAACTAATGGTGATAATCCTGTTTGGAAGAAAATTATGGTTATCTCCCACTTTTCTATCGGCTCTTCTCAGAAGAAATTGGTGCATGTGGCCATGGTTAACATTTTTTGACATGATTTTGCAGACATTGGTTTACTTCTATGAACCCTTGGACGTAGAGCAAGATCAAGTTATTGAAGGCTCTCTAACACTGTCGCAAAGCAAAGAAAATGCTCGTTTCATGAACATCCATCTTGAATATTCGTATGTTTTGGTGCTAAACTCAATTGAAGCCCACTATCTAGCTTACTTCAACTTTCCTGGTATTACCTGTAACTTTAATTCCTTTTTGCGGTCTTGTTCGTGCAGATCTGGTGGACGTTCATTTGTCAAAGAGTCAGTCATGCGATAAACCTACATATGGCTCTGTGGTTTGACTAGCGAGTCTTCATGAAGTGAAGCCGTTTGTACCTTATCAGCCATTATGGTGCTCATACACAGTTTCAGATTATTCTAGTTGTACTATAGGTAAGGAAACTAAGTTGAGATCGGGGCTTTTCCACTGCCTTTTAACTTAAAAGCATTGAATGGGAGAACTTCATAACATATGCATATAGGTGTATTGAGTGAAAACTTGTCGTAACATGTCGCGAGAATATGGTCTTTCTGAGCTGTAATTTGTAGAGTCGATGTAGGGTTGGTTTGTTGTGGTAGAATTTTTGCGCAAGTTAACTTCATTGGGATATCAGGAAGGAAAAAATGATAAAAATTATTTGTTTTCAGCCACCGGAATGAGAGGTTACTCTTTTATATTTTATGGTTTAGGCCGTGGAAACAACCTATTGCTAAAATGAAGGGCAAGACTGCATACAATAGACACTTGTGGTCCAGCCCTTCCCCGGACCCCGCACATAGCGGGAACTTAGTGCACCGATCTACCCTTTTTATTCTTTTTCATTTGTTGGTTTGGTAAGAATGCCATACGCCTCTTAAAGATGTGCGTTTTTCACTCATTCTAGTAATTGACCAAGGATTCAAATTTTTTTTTTTAAAATTTCCCTGTTTACATAGCGTTACAGATTGGGTTCTTTACTTGCCAAATGTTTCTTGTCCTTGCATGTATGAAAGGGTGCTGCATAAGATTTCGGTCTCAAAAGTTTGGGTTCTTTGCTTGCCAAATGTTTCTTGTCCTTGCATGTATGAAAGGGTGCTGCATAAGATTTCGGTCTCAAAAGTTCAAAGCTTTGTTTCCTCTTCTTCAAAAACAATTAGAAGAATCCCTCTTGGTTTTCCGTACCATCTCAAGCTATTTTTTGGCATAATACTTGCCTTTTTTAGGATGGTAATGGCATGTCCTTATCAAAAAAAGGATGGTAATGGCATGTATTTGGGTTGTTACTAGTGATAAATTTGACTACTAATGAAAGAACTAGGGCTGTCAAATTTGGCCCAAGCTCAAATGACCTGTCTAACCCGCCCATGGTTGGGCTGGTTATTGACCCGCCCATTTATTAAACTCAACCCATTTTGATCCAACCCAACTAAACTCATTTAAAGTTGGGTTGATTTTTAGCTCAAATTGATTCATGAGTAACTTTGCCAAATATTTAGAAATAATTTTTTTTTGTTTGATATGTTATATATGACCATAACAAAAGAAAAAAAGTCTTATTTAGTAATTATATAATTCATAAGAAAACAACATATATTAACTAAAGATTGATGTGGGCGAGTTGGGTTACGACTTAAATTTTAGCCCATCTTGATCCAACTCATCTTAACCCAAGAAATTTAATGAGGCATTTGCATCTTTACCCGTTTTTTGTCACGTTTTAACTTGTGTCTGCTTTGCAAAAAAATTTACAAGCGTACCCGCTTTTTCGCATAACTTCAGCATACGGGGCTGAAGTAGCAAAGACAATCACGCAAAATTTCAGCATTCTAGTAACCGGGTCTGAAGTTCAGCTCTAGAGCTGAAGTTTTTGTTTTGTACTGTCGAACTTCAGCTCTAGAGTTGAAGTTTTTGTTTGTAACTGTCAACTTAAACTTTAGAGCTGAAGTTTTTGTTTGTCCTCACCTGGTCAAAAATAAATCTGCTTGCAACCCGTTTGATGGCGCTGGCATATACAACATCAATCTTTGCAAATAGCTCCGTGACTGGAATCCTTCTACCATATGTGAGTAGCTGCAAGCAGGAGAAGTAAAAAAGGGAAATGAAATTGGTACAAATGAATCAGAAAGAGAATACTGTAAAAGCAATTTTTCCAAGAACAAAAAGATCAAAGAGGCAACAAGGTCCATGGGATTTGAACAGGAAAGCAAGAAATGAAGCCTACACTTCTATAAAGTGAAGAGCACCATTCACGAAAAATAAAAAGCGCAAGACATATATATGAATTCAGTATTATAATAATAAAATTTCAATTAAATAACTAATATCAGCATACAATTTACAATAACGTTGGTATTAATCCAAGAGGAGAATACAACAACAACAACATCCCAGTATAATTCCACAAGCGGGGTCTGGGGAGGGTAATATGTACGCAGATCATAATCCAAGAGGAGAATGAGGAGGAGAAATGGGGATGAATTTGTTTAAAAAGTGGGTACAAGCTAAAAGTTTTAAAAAAAATGGGTATATGTTAAATGGGGGAGACCGAATAGGGCGCCCCATGCAATTTTTACAAATTTAATGACCTGTTCAATTATTGACTCAATCTGTTTTGATCCGCCCAAAATTGGTCCAACCCGCCCATTTGACACCCCTAGAACGAACCAACTGATCCAGTGTGATTAGGTTTTTTTTCTTAAGAAGCTTCTTGTCCCACTTATAGGTCATCTCCATTCCACTTAATTATAACTATCAAAACAGCTTTATTTGGGAAGTCTTTTGCCATATAATGAATGGCCTATGTCTCATGTGCTCTAATTATTGTTTCTTGCTTTAAGAGAAGAAGAGACCCTTCTGGCCTTCTTGCTTTCCCATATCTCATGCATGTCCTGCGACTTTGACTGCCACATTAATTATTGTATGTTTTTTCTAAATAAGAGAAAGAAAAAGAAAAATGATATAGCTTCTATTTCCATTAGGTTATTATATAAACAAATATTGAAGTATTATACTGGGAAAATAAGCAAATTGAAACTTTTCACATTGTTTAACGGTTGCGAACAAGTATTAAATTTTCTAGGATTATAGGTTACAACAATATTAACATACTCGGTGTAATCCTATAAGCGAGGTCTAGGATGTTATTACCCGGAATAAAAGAAAAGGTGATTATCTTTAGAATTAAGAATAATTCTGCAGAATCAGCCGTTTTCCAAGGCAACGACCAACTCAAGAGTTATGGTGTATAAAACAAAGGTGCACAAAGATAGTTTTGGGGTTGAAAAGGGGTTGTTATAGATTTAACAAATTTATCAAGGAAATACTCTAGTCTACGCCATGAAAATTGAAATCAGAGGGATAGAATTTAAGCAATGATTTAAATTCTTATAAATATCAATATCACATTGTTTGAATAATTTAAGGTACTGCAAATTTTCGAGGACATGACTCTAGCTAGGAAGGTGTGGAGGTCGAACATTATGGTTATAAATTTATGTTGTGTTTCAGACTTTTGTATAATATTTCTGGTACTGCTTTTCCATCTATTTGATGTCTCTCACGTTGCTGATATTATTTTTTCGGGTTTTGTTGTTACAGATCTATTGTCTCAGAACTGAGGGTCTCCCGGAAATAGCTTCTCTACCCCTCCGGGGAAGGGGTAAGATCTGCGTACACTTTACCCTCCACATATCCCACTGAGTGGGATTTTACTTGATTGTTATTGTTTGTTGTTGCACTCAATTCTTGTTTAGAACTGTTTTCCAGCCAAAAAAGCACTTTATCGTGAGACCTTAAAGAGATAGCTGGGTCGACCAATTTGATATTTGATTTGACAAAAGGTTTCTAACTGCTATAGCTCTTTTTAGATTAATTTTTCTTTCCCCTGCATCAGGTTATAGATCAAGTGAAACACAGTAAAAGACAACTGGCTGTTTTATTTAAAAGTCCCCTAATATATAAATGAAATCAGAAGTATCATATAACCAATTATAAATTTATAATAGGTGACAATAGTTAGAATATATATGTTGAAAAAATTATAATTAAAAAATTGTTTGACTCCTTAAATATTGATGACATCATGATATAAAAGAGTATTAGGTTGAGCCTAAAGCTCTTGTCTAATATTACGTGTGTTACAAACTTAATTTGAAGATTAGTTTTGCAATTTAGTGATTAAAGAGCACTCGACAATGAAGTGTTTAAGAATATATATATATTTTTTTGGTTGAGAAAGTCGACTATGAAGTATTAGTTCTTCCTTTTCCAATTGATGTGACACGATCTAGAGTAGAGTCAAAAGTGTATAATTTTCTATGTGAACTCGGATATAAATTTTAAAATAAAATTTATATATTTAAAAATTACATAAAAATAATATATAAATCATAATAATTATGTAAATATTTAAAAGGCATATGAAAAATTGTGAAAAAGAACTCTTTTGATTCTCTAAATAATAATTGTGTAACATAGCGTAAGATAGAAATAGAAAAAAAGGGGTATACATCTGAGGGAGGTGGTGACTGACAAGTGTGGATTTTAACCACTTATTAGTACCTACCTTCTAACTTTAGTTTTAGTCCGAAAGTGTTGATTTTTGTTCCCAAAAGTAATGAAATTATACAAATTGTAGGAATATTGAAGAATTGAATCTCAATGACAAAATCTAATTTAAAAAGGAGTATTCCGGTTCATAAGGCAAGAAGGAGTGCAACTGGCCAAAAGTGTGGTCCGCAGAAGAATGTGTGGACCACAGAAATACCTCTGTGGCCGCAGATCTGGTACCTGAAGCTCAGAGGATGATTGGAAAAATGCGCACCGTACATAATTTGTATGGCTACAAAACATGGTCGCACTGACAAGAATTAAAAAGTTCGAAGAGTGCCAAACGACCAAGTGTGAAGCCTTGCCAAATGTGCAGCTTGTCAGAAGGAACAGTGCGGCCGTAGATGCTAGTGCAGCCGCAGACTGAATTGTGCGGCTGCAAAAATCCTCCACCTACAGATCTAAGAAAAGAGTGGATCACACATGGAATTGTGCGGCTGTAGAACATTCCGAAGGGCACTTTTGTCAGCAAATTTTAGACCACTATAAATAGTGGGAAAAAACCTTTTTAGGGCAAGTTTTATAGTTTTTAGTGAGCTAGCCATTAAACTTTACTACTTTGGGTAAATTGTGAACATTTTGGGTGAAGAAACATTAGTTTTATCAATTTATTCTTCTTCTTTATTTCTTTTAATTTCTATCATGAGTAGCTAGATTTTCTCTTGGGTTGTGACCCAACCGTAGTGTGTAAACCTTATGGGTGAGTAATCTAATGCTTGTTTATGATTGGGTGTTTATTATTTAGCCTTGCTCATGCATTATTTTTAGAATTAATGGTTGAAAATATTGATTCACGCCTATTTGACTTGGTTCTTACTTAAGAAAGAGGGATTTAGTCTAGGAAAACTTGGCTAACACGAAATTGGGCTAGTTAAGGTTTTCGCTAGCCTAATTAAAGGGTTTGAACTAGAGATGGGGAAAACCCGACTTGAGCTCATATCAACTATTTGAACTGATACCCAATTGGGCTTAAGATAGCCAATTTGGGCAAAATTACTCTATAATCAATAGATATTGAGTAGGCAATTTAGAGTTGAGAGTTATAATACACCCCGATCACTAAAACAAACATTAACGTGATTTACCCATTAGGCTAACACCTAAGTAACTGTTACATCCCTAGGCCTTTTATCCATTTGATAAAAACAACAAAAATAATTTCTAGTCTTCTAATCTCTATCATGAGTAGCTAGATTTTTTTTTGGGTTGTGACCCAACCGTATTGTGTAAACCTTATGGGTGATTAATCTAATACTTGTTTATGATTGAGTGTTTATTATTTAGCCTTGCTCATGCATTATTTCTAGAATTAAAGGTTGCAAATATTGATTCATGCCTATTTGACTTGGTTCTTACTTGAGAAAGAGGCAATTATTCTAGGAAAATTTGGCTAACAAGAAATTGGGATACTTAAGGTTTTTGCTAGCCTAATTAAAGGGTTTGAACTAGATAGGGAAAACCCGACTTGATCTCATATCAACTATTTGAATTGTACCCAATTGGGCTTAAGATAGTTAATTTGGGCAAAATCACTCTATAACCGAGAGATATTGAGTAGGCGATTTAGAGTTGAGAGTTATAATGCACCCCGATCACTAAAACAAACATTAACGTGATTTACCCATTAGGCTAACACCTAAGTAACTGTTACATCCCTCGGCCTTTTATCCATTTGATAAAAACAACAAAAATAATTACTAGTCTTCTAGTCTCTTTCCTTTAGTTGATAATTTCTACTGTTAATTTTTAGAAGTAGAAAACAAAATCTCTTGTTTGGAAGTGCAATTAAGATCATTTCATCTACTTTCATGAAGTGTACACCATAATACCAAAATTAAACTCCCTGTGGAAATTGACTTCGACTCTTATTGGATACTATTCTTCCGACGACCGTTTTCATTCACTATTGAGTGTGGATTGGGCGTGATTCAATGACTAGAGGTGGACCTATACAAATGGTACAGAGATCACCGACACCCGTAAAGTTCGGCAAAAATTTCATGTATATGTATATATATATTTAAAAAATAATGATATATTAATAATATGCGCCCTTTATACAAAACAGATTTTGGTTGAATCATAAAGTGTACTCGCGACCTTCAAATCCTGTGCACGCCTTTAGTGGTGACTCCATTTATTATCATCAAAGGGATAACCATTTTGAGTCGTGGGGGACCTAAAACTAGCCATTTTGACAAGAACATCTAACTAAAAAGAAAAAAAATAGTTAATTAATCTAAACAAGTAAATTTTTAACAAGTCACTATATACATATTATATTACAAAAAATATTTCTAATTTAACTATAATATATTATATATCATATAGCTAAGTTATACATATTATTTTGCTAAATTAATGCAAAAAAAATACTTGAAAAACGACCAACGGATCTGCTGCTGAACACCAACGGGGAGGAGATGAGCTGCCGGATTCCTGCACCAAGAACTAGTTAAACAACTCGAGGAAAAAAATATTTGGAGGGGGGGGGGGGGGGG
>MU673888.1:51028-72910 GCA_026770625.1 Nicotiana glauca | reverse complement strand
TGAAGATTATCCTCTGGAAGGAGAGCCAGTAGAGGAGATTCCAACTCAGGAACCTCAACAACAACTTGAATCAATAGTAACCAGCAGGCCAAAAAGAACAATAACGAAACATGTTCGTCTCATATAGACGATGGCTTGTGCTGCCTCAATTGTAGCTGATGATGTTCCTACCACTTATAAAGACGCAGTCCAAAGTTCAGAAGAAGATAAGTGGAGGATTGCCATGAATGATGAAATACAGTC
Organism: Nicotiana glauca; assembly: GCA_026770625.1. Classification (NCBI taxonomy): domain Eukaryota; kingdom Viridiplantae; phylum Streptophyta; class Magnoliopsida; order Solanales; family Solanaceae; genus Nicotiana; species Nicotiana glauca. Next base: position 72,667 of record MU673888.1, on the reverse strand, counting down.
CCTTCATCAGAATCATACATGGAGATCGGCCAATCTCCCGAAGGGAAAGAAAGCAATTGGGTGCAAATGGGTATTTGCAAAAAAAAAAAAGGATTTCCTAACCAAGAAGATATTCGCTACAAAGCAAGATTGGTGGCCAAAGGATATGCTCAAAAGGAGGAAATTGATTACAATGAAGTATTTTCTCCAGTTGTAAAACATTCCTCCATTAGAATTATGTTGGCTTTGGTAGCACAATTGAATTTGGAACTAGTTCTGATGGATGTAAAAACTGCGTTTTTACATGAAAATTTGGAGGAGAAAATCTACATGACTCAGCCAGAAGGATTCAAAGTTGCTAGAAAAGAAAATATGGTGTGCAAACTTGAAAAATCATTGTACGGATTGAAACAATCTTCTAGACAATGGTACAAACGATTTGACAAGTTTATGTTGCGGCAAGGGTACAAGAGAAGCAAATACGATCATTGTGTGTATTTGCGCAAGCTTGAAGATGGTTCATTTGTATATCTTCTCCTATATGTTGATAATATGTTGATAGCTTCCAAGAATCCGGAAGAATTTGATAAGTTGAAGATTCAACTGAAGAATGAGTTCGAGATGAAGGATTTGGGTGAGGCAAAAAAAATTCTTGGCATGGAGATAATAAGAGATAGACGTTCAAAGAAACTCTGTTTATCTCAGAAAGAATATTTGAAAAGAGTACTACAGCGTTTTGACATAGATGAGAAGACTAAACCAGTTAGTACTCCACTTGCTCCCCATTTTAATCTAAGTACTGTTATGTCGCCAAAGGATGAAGCTGAACGGGAATATATGTCAAAGGTACCATACGCAAATGTTGTTGGTAGCTTGATGTAGGCAATGGTTTGTACAAGACCTAACATTTCACAAGCTGCTGGAGTTATTAGCAGATATATGCATAATCCAGGAAAGGAGCATTGGCAAGCTGTGAAGTGGATTCTACGGTATATTCATAATACTGTAGATGTCGGATAAGTTTTTGAGCAGGAAGACAATCAGTCTGTAGTTAGATATTGTGATTCGGATTTTGCGGGTGATCTTGACAAACGAAGATCAACTACTGATTATGTGTTTACTTTTGCAAAGGCACCAGTTAGTTGGTAGTCTACTATGCAGTCAACAGTTGCTTATCTACAACAGAGGCAGAGTACATGGCTATTACAGAGGTTGTGAAGGAGGCAATTTGGCTTCAGGGATTGCTAAAAGAGCTTGGCATTGAACAAAAAAATATCTCATTTTTTTGTGATAGTCAAAGTGTTATTCAATTAGCGAAGAACCAAGTTTATCATGCAAGGACGAAGCACATTGATGTTCGGTATCATTTCGTACAAGAAATCATAGGAAAAGGTGGAGTCATGGTGAAGTAAATTCATACAACAGAGAATCCTGCTGATATGCTGACAAAAGTGGTGACTGCGGTCAAGTTTCAACATTGTTTGGATTTGATCAACATTGTTGAACACTGAAGATTGAAGATGAAGACACAACCAAAATTTGTTACCAAGAGAAAATTGAAGATGTAAAATTTTTGCCAATGTGGAGATTTGTTGAATATGGCAAAACTCTCACATCGGTGGGAGACTTAAGTTTGGGGAGAATTTCACCCTATAAAAGGAGGTCTAATGTTTAGGATTTAAACATACCTCTCATTTGCCTTCTTGTCTTCTTAAGGCATTTGTATCTTCTCTCTTTAGTATTATCTCACTTGTATTTTTAGAGTGGAATAAAATATTGGTTGTGTCCGAGGAGTAGGCAAAGTTAGCTGAACCTCGTAAATTCTGGTATTCCTTTTATTGTCTTATTTATTATTTGGTGGCTGCCATAATTTTTGGTATAGTAGTATGACTTAATCACACTATATACATTTGGCTTCTGCAACAGCATCCACATGGTGTTTCAATATTGACTGATTTATTAAATACTAATTTTGTGGGACCTATGGATCACGAGTTCGAACCGTGTAAACAGCCACTAATGAGAGTCGATTGTCTACATCACATCCTTGGAGTGCGGCCCTTCTTCTGACCCTGAATATAAACGTGGGACACTTTGTACATCATGTTGTCCTTTTTTCCAACCTGGAACTTGCATAATTGCCTAATTTGCTCCATTTGAAATGAGTTTAGAGTTTTTTGTTACTGTGGTAACAAGTAGAATTCAAGAATCACACAGAAATTTTTTTTTTTACCCTGAAATGCTACTCGGGCAATTTATAAACACTATAATATGGAAAAGAACTTGTGGAAATGGACCTCTGAACTCACTATGGTTATTGCATGATGAGTTTTGTCTTTAACTTAAGATTCTTAATATTGAACTAATTGTACTTTTAAAACTAAAACTTCATGCAAAATTTTAATAGTTTGTCAAAATTTTATTAAATTTTCACATACGTTAATCTACTACTTCATAGATAACAACAACAATTACAGGTCCGGGGAAGAGGAAGAGGAAGGAGAAAGCAACTTTGCAATGTAAAATAGCAACTCTACTAAGCGAATTTTAAATTTGATTGTTACTCTAATATTAATAAACTTATTTAGTAAGTAAAAAAGAAAGGTATTAAATAAAAAGAAAGAAATCGGGGGCAATAAGACAACAAAGAGAATACTAATAATTGAAATTGGAATATGCATGAAGATTTTGACTTGTCTGTATCCATTCCTTTTCGGCTTTTGGTATTGATTCTTCCTTAATTTATTCAAGTGCCCCACCAACTAAAAGTTCTTTCCAATTTAGTAAGGCCCACAACAACATGTGGTTTCGGTTCAGTCTTTTGCTGAGATATTATTATAATACTCTTAAGACCGAAGGGACCCTGAAGCAACGGTAAAGTTGTGTTTCTGCCTATAAGTCACGAGTTTGAGTATAATCAGCCATTGATGTTTGCATCAGGGTAAACTACCTACATCACACTCCCTTGGAATGCAGCCTTCCCCGGACCCTAAATGAACGCGGAATGTTTCGTGCACCCAGCTGCCCTTTAATACTCATAAGACAGAATAGGAACAAGGCGTACACATGATTTTGCCCTTTAATACTCATAAAACAGAATAGGAACAAGGCGTACACATGATTTTCCAAGAGGTGTCAATATTCGAAGAAGTGAACAGACGAATAATTTACTACAGTGATAAGCGGGTCATTTTCTATATGTATCAGCAATATTTTAATGAAGCAGTGTCCCATGACATTGCTTGTGGCAATGTATATTCGTCCTGAATAGAACCTATACAGCCTTGGTACATAGAATCCTGTTTTGTGTGCTACGGTTGGTGCATGGTGATCCCCTCTACCCCTCCATGGTTTCGAGAATATTGGATTATTTGTTTGAGAACTTACATTTTAAGATGTACAAATGGGGTATATATCAATGTTGCAAGTGCAGACTCTGACAGATTCAAGCAGCGTAAATTGCACTGACACAAAGAATAGAACGGGCTTACATTTTTAGCCACAGAAAGGAAATGAAGCCAAGCAAGTACGCTCTAGAATAAAAAGCTGTGACCAACTTATCCAAGCAATTCAATGTTAAACATCATGTATCTCCTCGGCTTACCAGTTTTCGCTTCCAAAAGTTTTGGATGGCCAACTTCTCATACTGAAATGTTGTCTACACGAACTATCCTTGCTGGTTTCACAACGTTGTACTTTGAATATGATCCAGCACTCTCACCTGCAAAAGCACCATAAGTTAGAAAAAACACAACGAAAATACTTCAAGGCAGACACTTTAGTTACTTCCCGTTTGTTCTAAGTATAGCTTAAACCAGAAAAGAAGTCAACTAACAGGAGAAGACAGCCAGAAATCAGGTGAGTTTTTCAAGATTAGTTTAATAAGCTCAAGACTGGATACTTCCTAGTAGATCATCTCTATAATCAAATCTCCAAGTTCTTTCCAACAAAATTAGGGAGAAATCCCCAACAATCAAGCATTTTCTTCCCTACTTGAGTAGCTTCTCTTTTTCTTTTCTTTTTTTTTTCTTCTCTTTTAATGAGAACCTATACGATGCATAAACAACCCTATTCGAGTAGATCCTTAAGATAACAAACTCCATAAACAGCAAGGAGAAGGATGCGGTTAATGAGGATTAGACACCTGCAAGCACCTTATAATAGATAAACAGATAGTAATTAGTAATGGATAATTTTTCTGCTGAGTGTGGTTGATCAAACTGTTAGCGCTACTGTGTTAAAATAAAATATTAGAAAGACTGTTAGCAGAAAACTGAAAAATTAATAAACGATAAGAAATATTCCGAGTTCACAATTTCCTTGTGTGTCCTTAAGGAATTTAAACCCCCTCACAAGTTGCCAAGGTATTGGATTAAATCCTCCGGGGATGAAACGGAATAAACCTTCCGGCAACAGTGGCAATACAAACTGCAAGATACCAACGAACTCAAAGAACGGAGCAAAATCACACTTACGAATTTGAGAGAGAGAGAGACTGCAAAATAGAATGCAGTATTCAGAAGGAAATTCTCGATTTTTCAGTGAGTGGAATAAGAAGTCATGCCTCAGAATTTATAGGCAATTATTGGAAGAGGTGTGATGTCTGTTCAGGAAAAAGTGTCTGTTCAGGAGGGAAAACAACATTCAGCAAAGGCAGCGTTTTGGAGTCCAGTTAATTCCGTTAATGAACTGACTGGCATTTAATTAATTATTAAATAATTAATTAAATAAATTTTGTCCAAAAAATAATCTTATCGATCATTTGACAAATCCGAAGCCGAAGCCGAGCGACGACGACGGCGCGAGGGTTCATTCTCTTCAACTCCTTTTAATAGCTCTAAGAAGTGATCCTATATTTATACACACAAGTGTAGTTGTCTTTCACCAATGTGGTACAAAGTTCATGACAAAAACTTACTTGATTCAAATTTTCACTTCCCTCCATTTTATTTCCCACCATTTTCCAATTCACACTCTTAGACTTTAAAGCCCAATGCTTTAAAGTCCAACATAAACTAACAAGGAATTCAACTTTGGTATCTACACTTTCAGATAAGAAGATGGAGTACAATGAGGAGACCTACCCTCATTCAAAACGGAACATGGCAATAATGCTGGGCATTCAATTAGATGTTCAGTACTTTGATCTCTCAAGCAACCGCTTAACAGGAAGACGATGGAATGATGAGAAGTTTCTATTATTTCTTGACTTGAGAAAGTATTCATGACTGATCTTGCATCAACAACACCTCTTACTTCTTGCAATGAGAATTTCTTAAACATATCAGGCGCCAAGAGCTTAGCAACAGCAATGGTGCACTCCTGCACATGAGATGCATCATGAAATTCAGAAAATATTGTACCTTGTTTATAAAGAACTTGCCTAACTAAAATAATAAAAATTATCTTTCTTCATTAATGTACCATATACAAAGGATAAGTTCTTATTTATAAATAGAAAAAAGTAAAAATCTGTTATCTGAAGGCACTTTTGACAGCAGCATTCCCTCAAGTACTTATTGTGCACTCTGCAACATAAATGTTTGAGTTCCACATAGAGTCATGCAAAGGTTGTCAAAGATCACCTTCCACAACAATTCTTCAACCCCATTGCTGTGGCCCAGTACTGAAACGATTGACTCCAGCTTAATTTCGACGCAGAGAGCCACAGAATCTGTCACCATATCACACAAATATGGCTTTCCGACAAGAGCCTCATATAGACCTAAAATACTTCCTCGAGGATATGTTGAATCCACAGGACAATGAATAGGAAACGGGCTCCTTCTTGACTGGAGAAGAAAGAAGGCAAGTTTTTCAATGACCAAACGAAGATACAATAATGCTAAAAACATAGTTACTTGGATAGATGCGTTATGCTGCCTTTACTTACCGTAACTGATCCATTTCCTATCAGCCAGATACTTATCGGCTTGGAACCCTTTGTGTAGAGTGTACAACCTGGTGTCTTCAATATACTCTTCGCAGAGCGTTCCAGATCACTTCGAATAGCAGGAGAGAGGTTTAAAAACAAAGGATGGATACTTATGACATCTCCTGGCTTTGGGATCTTTACTGAAGGAGGACTTCTTGAGAGATTTTCAAGGTCATTCTAGTTTGGAGTTGAGAAACATTTATACACACAACAATAAGCATACAACAAAAAATAATGCTATGGCGCTGGAAATTTACTTGAAATACAGTTACCTGAAGCAAATCACGTATATGCAGCACAACTTTCTCAGTTAAAATCCCTTCTTTCTCCATATCATTGAGACATTCATCCAGACACTTCAGCGTTGAAAATGTAACTTGCGTTGATTCCGTTTGATGTATGATCTAGAATGCTCAGAATTCAAAGGCTTTAATTCAGCTTAACTTGTGTGATTAGCTTACATAGTGTTATATTCTAGCAAGTAGACGTGAATTTTAAGAAAAAACCATGAGCGAACTCTTGACAATCAATTGGTCAATGAGCCATTTAAGAAGAGTTTCGATGCTAACATTCACAAACCTCTGGCATTGAATTTTTGACATTTTCCAGAAACTTCCTTGCTTCTTGTTCTTCAGCTTCACTTTCAGCAACAACAATTGCAGCATTTCTATTGTCGCCTTCAAAATATAGAGAGAATGTTAGATGACTTCTTGAGCCAAATCCACAACTCCCAGATCCATAATCTCAAAGAAGACTTAGATTTCCATCCGAGTTAGACGACAAATAAAGGCAACGAAATGAGGGGAAAAGGGAGCCCGTACGAACAGGAGGCACAATTCTCAGAGAGGAGTTCGGCATTCAATGTTAAGAAAGAAAAGCACACATGAAAAACTATTGCTGTTGGAACCTGATTTACATATATGAACTACTCCACAAATATGGACCTACTGCTTCAGCCACATTCTTTTTATTGAAAGATGGTATCCGCTCTTACCAGTATATTCAAGAAGAAGCTGTCTTGCGATTCTGTGAGCATGCATAAATGCAGAGCATATATGACAACTATCCTGTAATTTCCTTAGCACAAACCACCTTGTCAGCCTCGGAGGACAAACACTTGTACTGAAGAATTTATAATATCCTGGAAACTTGAGGCGAGTAGAAATAAAATTCCAGTCGTGCAATCCCTGAGTAGCCAGATCGATTGCCTCATCCACCGACTCCATCAAAACACTGATAGTGGATTCAGTTATCCTCCCCTCATTGAATTTTGACCAGTAAGCCTCACGAGTAGCTGTAGCAAATAACAGAAGGCCGTGAAAAAACATGTAAAGACATTAAGAATGGAAGAAAAAAGGAGAAAAGAAGAGGCCACCTCGAAGAGGTCCACAGGATGAATATTTAATGAAGAAAAAAAAGGAATCACGCGTATTGCTTCACACAGCTAGTAGGAATTTCGAGGTGGAAAAAATTCAAGGCTACACGGATGTGTTTAAAGATATTTGGATAAGATGGAATTGAGATGCGGATGTTGAGGTGATTAGGCAGGTGCCAGACACCAGAAAGGTTGTAAAAGCAAACTATAGACCAACTAGTCCCGGCGCAGTTACTGACCTTTCAGAAAGCATAATCTAATAGTCTTCATATCATCTATTTCTAGATAGCTATTGTTGGTAGTACAGGGAGGCCAAACTGTGTCTTCACAGCCATCCTTTATGCATGTGACATAATCTCCAACAGTGATCCAATCGAAAGTGTTATTGCTTCCACTACAGATTCTAGAGAACTCTTCAGCCTTTCTCAAAAGTTGATGCTTTGCATAATGGATCATGGTTTCCTGAAACAAATTATACTATAAGCAGGATGGTTCCCTCAACAAAAAGACCAGATCTCAAATATGAAAATACAAGCAGCGGTTGAGAATGAGTACACCAGGTATGATTCCTGGTTATTCGCCACATATTTTGCGGTTAACAAAGACCAGAATGACTTAGCTAAGTCTCTGCAGATATTTCTTTCTAAATTTATACGAAAATATTTTATCAGGAAATGGGACCAATATGAGTTCAAGCTGATGATCCTTGTGCATTGACAAGCTTACAAAGGAATAAAGTGACGATGTAATGGTTTAAAGACAAGCAAGCATAGCGATAGTCATTTTTTGATAAGCAAATGCAATCTTATAGAATAGAAAAACCATCAATAAGGTGATGCTCGGATTAGTACAAAAGAGGTGTAGATTAGTCAACATCAAACTTCCTGCAGTGATGTTAGAAAGCCTATCAAGATATACACTTCATATAAATTTTGGAGAATGCAGCACATAATTACTAAATACAGGAACTTGCATAACATGGTGGACGGTACTGCAATCACTGAGGAAGAAAAAGAATGGCTTCAAAGACCTTTTGGGGAACAAGAGGTGCATGACTGCCTCAAACTCTGTGCTATTGATAAAAGCCCAGGTCCTGATGGTTTTACTATGGGTTTCTATTCCAATTGTTGGGATATCATTAAAGGAGACATATTGCAAGCTATTCAGAATTCACAGCCAGGAGTTCTTTGAAAAGAGCCTAAATGCCAGCTACATTGCTTTGATCCCAAAGAAAATTGGGGCAAAAGAATTAAAGGATTACAGGCCTATCAGTCTGATAGGTAGTGTGTATAAAATTATCTCTAAACTTTTGGCTGAAAGACTTAAATTAGTGATCTCTAAGCTGATAGGCAAACACCAAATGGCTTTTATTAAAGGAAGGCAAATCATGGATGCTGCTCTTATTGCTAATGAATGTGTTGACTCTAGATTGAAGGAGAAGAAGCCAGGAATCTTGTGCAAGTTAGATATAGAAAAAGCTTTTGACCACGTTAATTGGGACTTCTTAATAAACATGCTGAGACAGATGGGTTTTGGTACAAAATGGACCAAATGGATCAGATTTTCAGTGTTGGTTAACGGCTCGCCTGAAGGTTTCTTTCCCTCACACAGGGGATTGAGGCAAGGGGATCCCCTGTCCCCTTTTTTGTTCATTATAGCTATGGAGGGATTGAACAACATGCTCCACACAGCGCAACAGAATAATTGGATCAGGGGTTTCAGGCTAAACAACAGACAAGGTGGAAGTCTGGAGATATCACATCTCCTCTACGCAGATGATGCCATTATTCTTTGTGATGCTGAGATAGACCAAATAAGGATGCTGAGAGTTATTCCTACAACCTTTGAAGGCATATCAGGGCTTCATATTAACCGGGGGGAAAGCCTAATTATCCCAGTTAATGAACCTCGGCAGATTCAGCAACTTGCGGGGATTCTTGGTGGTGAAATTTTCCAACTATTTATCTTGGTATACCTTTGGGGGCTAAGTGTAGATCCATTGATATATGGAATGGGGTCTTGGAGAAATGCGAAAAGAAACTAGCAAGGTGGAAAAGTCAATATCTCTCTTTAGGAGGCAGACTAGTACTTATCAATAGTGTACTGGATGCCCTTCCTACTTATATGATGTCTTTGTTCCCTATCCCTCCAAAAGTTGAAAGGAGAATGGATGATTTAAGGAGAAAATATCTATGGCAAGGCAACAAAGAAAGAAGAGTGTTTCATTTAGTTAAGTGGAAGACAGTCGCACTTAGCAAGAGGCAAGGAGGCATGGGAATAAAAAATTTGAGGAAACAAAACCAAAGCTTACTCATGAAATGGCTGTGGAGATTCACAACAGAAGAAAATCATCATGGAGGATGGTAATTAAAGACAAGTATGGAGAGGCAGGGCCCTAGAAAACAAAGATAGTAAACACTACCTATGGGGTTAGTGTCTGGAAGACAATCAGAAATCTTTGGCAAATCTTCAGCAACAAAATCAGCTATAAAGTGGTTAGTGGACAGAATATTTCTTTTTGGGAAGACAATTGGTTGGGACAGGAGCCTCTTAAGACAATGTACGCAGACATTTTCTCAATAAATCAGCAGCAGAAGGCCACTGTGAACGAGATTTGGTCAGCTCAAGGGTGGAATCTCACTTATAGAAGACTCTTAAATGATTGGGAAATCACTGGAATTGCAGACTTTTACAACAAACTCAATGGGTCAATCAGGACGTAGACAAGGTGTGGTGGTTGGGGCACAGCTCAGGAAGGTTCTCAGTCAAGTCTTCCTATCATATGCTTAATCAAACTAATATTGTGATTGATCTTTGGCCCTGGAAACACATATGGAAAGTAAGAATACCCAACAAAGTGGCATGTTTTGTTTGGTTGGTTGCTAGAAAGGCTTGTTTAACACAGGATAATTTGAGGAGAAGGGGAATATCTTTGTGCTCTAGATGTCACTTATGCGGAAGGGAGGAAGAAACCAACAGTCACCTTTTTCTGCACTGTTCGATGACTGTTCAGGTTTGGAACATATTTATAGCACTCACAGGGATTCAATGGGTCATGCCCAACAGCACCATGGAAATGTTGTCATGTTGGAACAAGGGGAGAAGATCTGTAAGTGAGAAGAAGAGATGGGGTATGATTCCTGCATGCATATGGTGGACGCTTTGGAATGAGAGGAATTCAAGATGTTTTGAAGACAATGCTAACTCAATTCAGAAGATTAAAATGAATTGCCTACTCCTTTTTCATTTTTGGTGTAAACTTGAATACATAGAGGACTCAGAAGCTATAATAGATGTCCTTGGGTCTTTGTAAGAAGATGGATAAATTGATGTATATTTTTGGTTATTCCCTATGTAATTATGGCATGCACAGCCTTTGTGCTTTTGAATATAGCAAACTGTTATCATCTCAAAAAAAGTTATGTAGAAATACTGCCTGAAACATCATTGATTCCTCTCATTCCATAACACTAAGAAGTTGATTCATAAGATTGAATATACACACAAAGCATATATGTCCTGCAAGTCCTAGGGGCAGGTAGGGTTTTCAATGAAAACGGTAATTACTGAAACTGAACATGGTTGAGGCCTGATTAACAAGGCGAAACTACATAAAAGACATATATGGATCACAATTTCTTGGCAGGTAAGTTCCTCAACACAAAAGGACTTAAAGTACACCAGATTTTTACCTCACTTTTTGATAGAGAATCCATACCAAAGAGACTTAGAAGTAATTGTGCAGTAGATCCATTTATAATGAGTGTCAGTAACACACTTCCACTGGTAAGGAAAACAAACTGTACAAAAAAAAGAGCTTTAATTACATGTCAAAGGAAGTTGATAGTTTAAGCTTCAGATACCAAAGAGCTACAAGTTAATTATGGCAATCAATCAATGACTTCCAAAAGCAGGGCAAATGACGTGCAACTAAATTGCAATTGTTTGTCAATAAAATACCATAGCTCCAGTTTCTGCACTGAGATAATTCGGATCGCCACTAGCACCCTGGAAATAAAGCAAGAAAACCATGTGTAAATATTACTCCATTAAATAAAAGAAAATCCATCATCCCTCTTCCAGCACCTACATTGTAGATATGCTTCATAAAGCTTTGATATAAGTGAAAAAATGATAAGCTTTTTATGTTCTGCAGGAATCAGGTTACTCAGCTATAAGTTCTACTGCTCTTACTCTAATTGCTGTAGGATATCAAATGGAAGCTATCTTCTCCATAGATATCGGATTTACCCGCTTAGTTTGTCGCTTCAAATCAATTTGGTAGGTTGATTAGCAACGAAGTGGATATAGAGAGCCACTGAAGTTGAATGAGAAGCACTCAAAGTGTTATGAGCTTTTGATAAGTACTTGACTAAGGAGTGCCTGATCAATGTGCTCAAGCAAACTGATGCAGTTAAATTCAGGATCTAGGAAGAGAAAGCCTCTTTGGTAGGGAAGGAGGAGGTAACCAACTAATAAAAGCACTCAAAGCTAAAAGTGCATCAGTACTTAATGGAGCCCACAAGTTTTCCCATAGTCTCTCCTGGACTCTTTATTTTAGCAAAAAGCTTACCAAGTACAAACTGACTTTCTTTCCTATACCTAATGACAAGCAACAAATTTGTTACATTTAGGATACAATACTGTTAGGTTCTACACATTATACACTTTAGTATATTAGGAGTACATTTTACACCAGTACAAATCATTCCTAGAAATGCAAGTTACAAAAGTAAAAATTATTCTTAAGACAAAAAGATAATACTGTATCTTCTGCGCACATTCGTATCTAAGCTTCAAGGTAAATGATACAGGAAACCATATGAATTACAAGTTGAGCAGAAAAGGACTTACTTTAACAGATAGGGAGAGTGCCAAACCAACAGCTCCTCTCAAACCAGACCATATGATGATGATAGCTTCTTTCCAATTCAAACCATAACCGAAGTAACGAAGGGCAGGGTAAAATGCAAAAACAACTATGGCTCGAGATACTTGAAGAATGATGTAGAGAAGAAAGATATAGCCCCAAGATATCCCTATAATATAAATTCGTAAATAGAAGGATCTTCTTATTATCTGGGAAATTTATTGTAGTGGAAAAAATTCTAAGAAAAATGCACAAAAATTCTCAAAGAAATATAAATAATATCAATAAGAATACAACTAAGTTGAGAGATCTCGGAAACCGGACAGGTGCTCAACAATACCCAACCTGAGGTGTGACGCATATGAGCATCGATGAGTGATTCCCTGGGTCTTTACCAGCTCCCCCTTTCTTATTTCTTTTGAACACACTAAGTCATCATGTTTCTGTTAAATATAAGTAGTAAATAAATTAGAGACCTAAGTGTATGTACCCATTATTTTACTCCTCATTGTAAATAACTCAACAACTAATTTAATTGGTATGCAGAACCTAGCTCAATAAACATGGTTTTCCACCAAATCTCTGTCTTCATAAGGTATCATAGCCTAGTTTTTGTAGTTTGCTGAGGTTTTTGATAAGGTTGTCCCTGGCGTTCGCTGTTGGTTGATCACGGGCTTTGCAGCTGCCTTTATGTTTTTCTGTACTCTCTGTTAGTTTCCACTGTCGGTTTTGGTTTGCTGACACATTCCTCTGGCTTTATCTCCATCTCTAGTTCTCTGCTCAGTCATTTTGTCGCCAGTTTTAATCTTTGGATCTCGGTTTGTTCCCTGTTGAAAGAAGACCACACTCTATGTGTTCATTATTAGTTTTCAGTGATAATTTTAAACTTTGTTATGTTTCATGGGGGTCTGCCAGGTCTTCATCAGTGAGTGATCTTAATCTGGAAGAGCATTCTGGTCTATGGAATTTAGTGAAAAATCCATCTTTGCTTTGTGACATTATTTTTGTGCCAGGTTCCTTTCCATCTACAGCTTTTGATTAATGAAGTTGCAACTGTGCTTAGACTTTGGCCTTTGGTCGGCCCTTTTGTTTGATACTGGAATGCTAGTTAGTGCCACCTTTTGTTCTGCTAATACATTGTTTTATATTAGAGACCTAAGTGTATGTACCCACAGGTCCGACGACCAAAGGCTATTGTTCCACTTTCATACTCCTGTAAGGCTGTAACTGGTCTAGGAATTACTCAACCTACTACTTCAACATCCTTGTCCTGCGTTCTCTCTCTGCCTAAAGCCCCTTATAATTTAATATCCATTAAAAAAATAACAAAAGAACTTATTTGCACTGTAACCTTTCTTTCTAATTACGTGATGATTCAACATCCAGAAACAGGGAACAATTGGCACAGGGCATGTGTCTCATGACTTTTAACGTCCGAGATCCAGCACTTCCCGAGGTAACAACTACTTGTGTTCCTGCTGCATTCACACAGCAGATTCATTGATTCTCAAACAAATGATTTAAGAAATTGACTCCGATACTCTCCTCCCGGACCCCACTTGTGGGATTTCACTGGGTTTTTTTTTGTTCTTGTTGTTGTTACTCCGATACTCTCCTAGTTACTCAAATGGGCGGAAAATCAGGATGCTTGCCCAACTTATTGTACTGTACAGCATGTACCACACACTTCAACTAATAGGAAAATAGTTGTTATCCATCTACACAAAGTGAAGTATTGCATAATAAATAAAGGGTGAAGAACCACCTGTATTGTCGTCTAGATTTCCGATACTGAAGATGCTTTGAGCTATGATAACTCCGCTGCAAAAAGTTAGTGAGTATAAGCAACATTGTTGATTCAATAACCGAAAAAACAGGAGGATAATAGCCAACCATGCACCAAGGAGTCATTCAATTGCGCTCAGAACAGGAAGTGCATTAACAACACTATTTAATAGATAAAAATATAGGGAAAGTTGTGGGATAATACTGAGTATGTTGTTATTGTTGTTGTTGTTGTAAATATAGGGAAGTGGGGCAATACAACTCTGTGAGAAAAGAACAGCACAATTACAAATGCAATAAGATCTATTGCTTTGATTGGAGATAGCAAACGACTAGAGAAATCTCCTTAAAGACTTTTTTGTAATGTCGAGTATGTGTAGACTCTTCTGTAAAGTGACAATTTTACAGCATACAGGTTATGAAGAAGAAGAAAACTATAACTTTGAAGGAAACATGTCTAACACTATCAAAGGAAGCAAAGGGTTGAGGAATAGAATTTGACTCGCATTCAGATAAGAAAAGCTTCACTCAAATGTGACTAAAGGGTAAGTACATATTCTAACTTCGAGTTAGTACAAAGTCAATAGAACATAAGAAAGTGATAAAGTGGGGCACCTCAGACCACCAAATCATTGCAGAAATGAATGAAAGCAAATAAGAGCTCCATTAATAACAGATTCAGGAGAACAGAAACTTTGCGTAAAAGCAGCTGGTGAAAGAAAATAATGAACCTCTCAGATGCAAAAGCGCTACTACAAATAGGCAAAATACTCTAAATAAGCTTTTCCATAGCGAAAAACTTACGACAAAACTAAGAGAAAGTACTTATACTTTAACTGCTACTAAATAAGAGGACCAAGATGGTCACAATGTCATCATAACAAAAATGTACCATAGAAAAGGAAAAAAATAATATTCAGACAAGGAAAAGAAACAACATTAGTTTGTACAATAGACTGTTAGCAACTCTTACCTCAGGATGAATATTAAAGTATTCGCAATGTAGGCAATCATTTCCCTGTGAAAGAAATCGGTGAGAAGAAGTTACTGAAAAATAGTTGAAAGCAATATCCAGTCTAACTGCCTCCCATTCCCTTCTCCCAGAGCAAGGCAGTAAAAGATAAAGGAGCCAAAAACAAAATAATGACAGAGTTCATATCTTTGGTTATGGTTTTGAATAATAAGCAAACTATTAAGAACCAAATGATCTAAACATGATGTTTTGGGCAGTCCTATAAAAAAATATAGATATCGAACAGGAGGAGAGCGACAATGCACAACAGGTCCAAAAAGAACAGAGCAAGAGCACCAATGCTGAGAGAAGTCAGAAAAGACAATTAAAACCTGTAACAATTTGTTTAGGAAAGCCAAAAAGTTCACGAAGAGAATAGTTGTGGGAATGGTAGTGGTAGGGTTGTAGCAGTAGCAGCAACAGCATTTAGTACTGGCAGTAGCACTAGTACTAAGTAGCAGAAGCAGCATACTAAGCATAGTGATGCTAGTGGAGTAATGTATTAGCAGTAGAAGTGGAATGGTAGCAGCTAAAATTCATTAATTTTGGCTCGTTTGTAGTTAGAAACAATAGAAATGTGAGAAAGCACGGGAGAAAATATATTATTGATTAATATTGACAATGATACAATGAGCCCTATATATACAATACATTTCCTACTCCTAATACATATAGGGTTATTTACTACTATTTATACTGTGAGAAAGCACGGGAGAAAATATATTATTGATGTAATTCATATGTTACAATAAGCCCTATATATATACACACACAACATGTCCTACTCCTAATATATATTGGATTAGGGTTATTTATTTACTCCTATTTACATTAGTATTCTAACACTCCCCCTCAAGCTGGTGCATATAAATCATATGTACCGAGCTTGTTACATATGTAGTTAATACGAGTACCAGTGAGGGACTTGGTGAAAATATCTGCAAGTTGATCATTCGACTTCACAAACTTTGTAGCAATATCTCCCGAGAGTATCTTTTCTCTAACAAAGTGACAGTCAATCTCAATGTGTTTAGTTCTCTCATGGAACACTGGATTTGACGCAATATGAAGAGCAGCTTGATTATCACAAACAAGTCCCATCTGACTAATCTCACCAAATTTCAACTCCTTGAGCAACTGTTTGATCCAAATTAGCTCACATGTCGCCATAGCCATCGCTCGATATTCTGCTTCTGCACTAGACCGAGCAACCACATTCTGTTTCTTGCTCTTCCAGGACACCAAATTTCCTCCTACCAAGACACAATACCCAGACGTAGAACGTCTATCAGAAGGTGATCCTGCCCAATCAGCATCTGAGTATCCAACGATCTGCTCATGGCCTCTATCCTCAAACAATAAACCTTTGCCTGGAGCTGATTTTATATACCGAAGAATGCGAACAACTGCATCCCAATGACTATCACACGGAGAATCCATAAACTGACTCACAACACTCACAGAAAAGGAAATGTCAGGTCTTGTCACTGTAAGGTAATTTAATTTACCAACCAACCGTCTATATCTTGCAGGATCGCTAAGAGGCTCCCCCTGTCCTGGCATAAGTTTAGAATTCGGATCCATCGGGGTGTCAACCGGTCTACAACCTGTCATTCCTGTCTCTTCAAGAATATCTAAGGCATACTTTCGTTGTGAGATCACAACACCTGAACTAGACTGAGCAACCTCAATACCCAGAAAATACTTTAGTTTGCCCAGATCCTTAGTCTGAAAGTGTTGCAAGAGATATTGCTTCAATTTAGTAATACCATCCTGGTCATTGCCGGTAATAACAATATCGTCAACATAGACCACCAGATAAATACAGAGACTCGAGGCAGAATGCCGATAGAATACAGAGTGATCAGCTTCACTCTGAATCATGCCAAATTCCCGGATAACTGTGCTGAATTTACCAAACCAGGCTCGAGGAGACTGCTTTAGACCATAAAGTGACCGACGCAAACGACATACAAGGCCACGAGACTCCCCCTGAGCAACAAACCCAGGTGGTTGCTCCATATAAACTTCATCCTCAAGGTCACCGTGTAAAAAAGCATTCTTAATGTCCAGCTGATAGAGAGGCCAATAGCGAACAGCAGCCATGGATAGAAAAAGGCGGACTGATGCTATCTTAGCCACAGGAGAGAAGGTATCACTGTAATCGAGCCCAAATATCTGAGTATATCCTTTGGCAACAAGACGAGCCTTTAGACGATCAATCTTACCATCCGGACCAACTTTGACTGCATACACCCAACGACAACCGACAGTAGATTTACCTGAAGGAAGAGGGACGAGCTCCCAAGTACCACTCGTATGTAAAGCAGACATCTCGTCAATCATAGCCTGTCGCCATCCTGGATGAGACAATGCTTCACCTGTTGACTTAGGGATGGAAACATAGGACAAAGAAGATAGAAAAGCATAATAGGGTGATGACAAACGATGATAACTCAAACCGACATAATGGGGATTAGGATTAAGGGTGGTTCGTATACCTTTCCGAAGTGCAATTGGTTGATTAAGAGGAGACAAGTCCGCAGTATTAGCAGGGTCAGGTGCAGGACGTGAATCAGTTGGGCCTGATGCTGGGCGCGGACGACGATGATATGTCAAAAGTGGTGTTCCTGTGGCAGGGAGTCTAGGAGGAGCCACACAAGACTCCTCAACGGTTGGAATGGATAAGATTTCTATAGCGGAAGATGAAGGAGGAGCTATAGGAGACTCAAGTAAGACTTCTGTGGCGGAAGAAGAAGGAGGAGCTATAGTAGACTCCTTAAAGGTCGGAATAGGTAAGACCGCAGATATATCAAGGGGGTCAGAATGGTCAGAAGAGGTAAAGAAAGGTTTAGACTCAAAAAATGTGACGTCAGAGGACATAAAGTACCTATGAAGATCAAGTGAGTAACAACGATATCCCTTTTGAACACGAGAATAACCAAGGAAGACACACTTGAGAGCACGAGGAGCTAACTTATCTTTTCCAGGGGCTAAGTTATGAACGAAACAAGTGCTCCCAAAAACACGAGGGGGAACAGAGTATACGGGTGATTGGGGAAACAATACTGCATACGGTATTTGATTCTGGATGGGAGAGGAAGGCATCCGGTTAACTAAATAACAAGCGGTGAGAACTGCATCGCCCCAAAAACGCAGCGGAACATGAGATTCAATGAGAAGTGTGCGAGCAGTCTCAATGATGTGCCTATTCTTTCTCTCTGCAACCCCATTTTGCTGAGGGGTATAAGGACAAGAGGTCTGATGAATAATTCCTTGAGAAGTCATAAACTGTTGAAATTGAGTGGATAAATATTCTAAGGCATTATCACTGCGAAAAGTGCGAATAGAGACACCAAATTGATTTTTAATTTCAGCACAAAAATTCTGGAATATAGAAAACAACTCAGAACGATCTTTCATTAAGAAAATCCAAGTACATCTTGAATGATCATCAATGAAACTAACAAAATAACGAAATCCCAAGGTTGAACTGACTCTACTAGGACCCCATATATCAGAATGAACTAAAGAAAAAATAGACTCTGCGTGACTCTCAATACTACGAGGATAGGGGGCTCGGGTATGTTTCCCGAGCTGACATGACTCACACTCTAATATGGATAAACTAGACAAACTAGGCACCATCTTCTGAAGCTTGGATAAGCTTGGATGTCCTAAACGTCTGTGAATTAGGTCCGGAGGATCTGTAACTAGACATGCCTTGGAGGTTTTTAGGGAGTTAAGGTAGTAAAGCCCTTCTGATTCAAGTCCTGTTCCAATCGTCTGCCCTGTACTGCGGTCCTGCATAATAAAAGAATCATCAATAAAATATATACCACAATGGAGGGCACGAGTCAAACGACTAACAGATGCAAGATTAAAAGGACAACCAGGGACATAGAGAACGGAATCTAGAGTGACGGAAGGTAGGGGATTTGCTTGTCCAACTCCTTTTGCTTTAGTTTGAGACCCATTGGCTAAAGTAACAGAGGGAAGAGACTGTGAATACGCAATATTTGACAAAAGTGATTTATTACCAGAGATATGATCAGAAGCGGCTGAGTCCACAACCCATTGTTCAGGAGGACTAGACTGGGAAACACAAGCAAAAGAATTACCAGCAACAGAAGTATTAGTCTGAGCGATAGAAGCTACTTGTGGAGATGTCTGCTTACTTGCTTGATACCGAAGGAACTCATTATACTCCCCTTCAGATAAAGAAAATCCCTGGTTACCTGTAGTCTCAGTCTGAGCAACATAAGCATTTTTGGGTGGGCGGCCATGTAGAGAATAGCATACATCACGAGTGTGTCCAAGTTTATGACAATAAGAGCACTTGGGTCTAGATCTTCCAAAACGACCTCCTCCTCGTCTATTCTCCATAGTATGAGATGCCCGATTGTCCACTGATTGGGATACGAGGACAGATGAGTCAAGAGCCTGTGATGAGCTCGCTGGGTGACTAGGTGCTGCAGCAAGGCGAAGTAATCGAGAGAATAATTCATCAACTGTGGGGACGGTCGGACTAGCCAAAATCTGGTCACGTACTGAATCAAGGTCATTAGGGAGTCCAGCGAGTGTAAGAACTAGAAACATCTTCTGTCGTTGCTCTTGTTGCTTTTCAATACTAGCAGAAACTGGCATCAATGTCTCAAATTCTTCCATGACTGCCTGAACTTGTCCCAAGTAAGTAGACATATCCAATTCCTGTTTCTTCAAGCTTGTCATTCGCGATATTACATCATAGAAACGAGATATGTCATTAGTGTATAGATTACGAGCCTTTTCCCAAACTAAATAACATGTCTGGAATGGACGGAACAAGGGCATCAATTTGGAATCAATAGATCGCCACAGGATACTACATAACTGAGCATCGACCTTCTCCCACTGCATTTTGGTCTTTTCATCACCTTCGCTAGCCTTTTTTGTTAAATGATCTTGAACTCCTTGACCTTTACACCACAACTCGACCGATGAAGCCCAAGCTAAGTAGTTTGAACCTCCGATTAAAGGTTCTGAGGTAATCATAACACCGGAACTGCCAGAACCCGGGTTTCTAGACCCGAAAGCATCGACTCCCAAAGACATGGTTGGATTATCACCAAATAACAACAAGAATCAACTGAAAATTCTCTGAAACAGATGAAGAAAACACTGTGTTTGCCGGAAAAGTACTGTAGCTGCCGGAAAAAACTCAAAGTGGTCGGAATTAAAAAATAAAAATATGGACAGGCTCGGAATTACTGGGCGATCCAACTGTCCTGAAGGAGCGAAGCCAAAAACTGACCGGAAGTGGTCTCACGCGCCGGCGCGTGGGTTCACGCGCGTGAACTCTGGTGGCGCGTGGGGGCGCGTGTGCAACTGTTTGCCGGAGATTTTTCTGGGGTTTGGTCGCCGGACAGTGGCGACTCTTGTGGTAGTGTTGGATTTTGCACAACACTTACAAAAACAAAGCAGACGCAAACAGGCTTGAAAAAGTCGCCGGAAAAAGGGTTCCGGTGACTGATTTCTCTTCCCGGAATTGCTGGAATTTATGCACAGCAATAGATCTCTCACAATTGCTCTGATACCATGTGAGAAAGCACGGGAGAAAATATATTATTGATGTAATTCATATGTTACAATAAGCCCTATATATATACACACACACAACATGTCCTACTCCTAATATATATTGGATTAGGGTTATTTATTTACTCCTATTTACATTAGTATTCTAACATATACAATGAAACTAACACTCCCCCTCAAGCTGGTGCATATAAATCATATGTACCGAGCTTGTCACATACATAACTAATACGAGGACCAGTGAGGGACTTGGTGAAAATATCAACAAGCTGATCATTCGACTTCACAAATTTTGTAGCAATATCTCCTGAGAGTATCTTTTCTCTAACAAAGTGGCAGTCAATCTCGATGTGTTTAGTTCTCTCATGGAACACTGGATTTGACGCAATATGAAGAGCGGCTTGATTATCACACACAAGTCTCATCTGACTAATCTCACCAAATTTCAACTCCTTGAGCAACTGTTTGATCCAAATTAGCTCACATGTGGCCATAGCTATTGCTCGATATTCTGCTTCTGCACTAGACCGAACAACCACATTCTGTTTCTTGCTCTTCCAAGACACCAAATTTCTTCCTACTAAGACACAATATCCAGACGTAGAACGTCTATCAGAAGGTGATTTTGCCCAATCAGCATCTAAGTATCCAACGATCTGCTCATGGCCTCGATCCTCAAACAATAAGCCTTTGCCTGGAGCTGATTTTATATACCGAAGAATGCGGACAACTGCATCCCAATTACTATGACAGGGAGAATCCATAAACTGACTCACAACACTCACAGGAAAGGAAATGTCAGGTCTAGTCACTGTGAGGTAATTTAATTTACCAACCAACCGCCTATATCTTGCAGGATCGCTAAGAGGCTCCCCGTCCTGGCACAAGTTTAGAACTCGGATCCATCGAAGTGTCAACAGGTCTACAACCTGTCATTCCTGTCTTCTCAAGAATATCTAAGGCATACTTCCGTTGTGAGATCACAATACCTGAGCTAGACTGAGCGACCTTAATACCTAGATAATACTTTAATCTGCCCAGATCCTTAGTCTGAAAGTGCTGAAAGAGATGTTGCTTCAACTTACTAATACCATCCTGATCATTGC
>MU673888.1:0-48552 GCA_026770625.1 Nicotiana glauca | reverse complement strand
AACCGACATACAAGGCCACTAGACTCCCCCTGAGCAACAAAACCAGGTGGTTGCTCCATATAAACCTCATCCTCAAGGTCATCGTGAAAAAAAGCATTCTTAATGTCCAACTGATAGAGAGGCCAATGGCGAACAGCAGCCATGGATAGAAAAAGGCGGACTGATGCAATTTTAGCCACGGGAGAGAAAGTATCACTATAATCGAGTCCAAATATCTGAGTATATCATTTGGCAACAAGACGAGCCTTAAGTCGATCAACCTAGCCATCTGGACCAACTTTGACTGCATACACCCAACGACAACCAACAGTCGATTTACCCGAAGGAAAAGGAACAAGCTCCCAAGTTTCACTCGTATGTAAAGCAGACATCTCGTCAATCATAGTCTGTCGCCATCCGGGATGAGACAGTGCTTCACCTGTAGACTTAGGGATGGAAACAGAGGACAAAGATGACACAAATGCACAATGGGATGACGAGAGATGATGGTAACTTAAACCAATATAATGAGGATTAGGATTAAGTATGAACCGTATACCTTTTCGTAGTGCAATTGGTTGATTAAGAAGAGACAAGTCTGCAGTATTAGCAGGGTCAGGTACAGGACGTGAATCAGTTGGGCCTAATGCTGGGGGCAGACGACGATGATAAGTCAGGAATGGTGGAGCTGTAGAAGGTTGAACTGGACTAGGTGGTGGCACTGGAGCTATAGTTGGTGGAACTGGACTAGGTGGTGGCATTGGAGCTATAGTTGGTGGAACTGGACTAGGTATGGCACTGGACTCGATGGTGACACTGGAGCTATAGGTGGTGGAGCTGTAACTGGAA
Source organism: Nicotiana glauca (assembly GCA_026770625.1). Classification (NCBI taxonomy): domain Eukaryota; kingdom Viridiplantae; phylum Streptophyta; class Magnoliopsida; order Solanales; family Solanaceae; genus Nicotiana; species Nicotiana glauca. The sequence continues at coordinate 47,724 of MU673888.1, read as the reverse complement.
TTGTAGGAAGTGGAGCTATGGAGGAAGATGAATGGGAGATAGGGACTGAATCTCCAAAAGAAGGAACGGGTAGCACCTCAGAAATATCTAAGTGATTAATTGGACCTCTGAAGTATGATTGGGTTCCAAAGAAGGTAACATCAGCAAACATAAGAAATCACTGAAGGTCAGGAGAATAACATCGATATCCCTTTTGCGTTCTCGAGTAACCAAGAAATATGCACTTAAGAGCACGAGGAGCTAACTTATCTTTTTCTGGAGAAAGGTCATGAACAAAGCACGTACTCCCAAAGACACGGGGTGGAAGAGAGAACAAAGTAAGTGGGGAAACAGAACAGAGAATGGAACTTGATTTTGGATAGCTGAAGATGGCATACGATTAATAAGATAACAAGATGTAAGAATTGCATCCCCAAAAACGCAATGGAACATGAGACTGTATGAGTAGGATACGAGCAGTTTCAATAAGATGTCTATTCTTTCTTTCAGCTACCCCATTTTGTTGGGATGTGTACGGACAAGATGTTTGATGAATAATCCCATGGGAGTTCATAAACTGCTGAAATTGGGAAGACAAATACTCTAGGGCATTATCACTACGAAATATGCGGATAGAAACCCAAAATTGATTTTGAATTTCAGCGTGGAAGGTCTGGAAAATATAAAACAACTCAGATCGGTTTTTCATCAAAAATATCCAAGTGCACCTGGAATAATCATCAATGAAACTGACAAAGTAGCGGAATTCTAAGGTAGAACTAACCCAACTAGGACCCCAAACATCTAAATGGACTAAAGTAAAAGGTAACTCTGGTCGATTATCAAGACGCTGCGGGAAATGGGAGTGGGTATGCTTACCGAGCTGGCACGACTCACACTCTAGAGTGGACAAGTGAGATAAGCCAGGTACCATTTTCTGAAGTGTTGACAAACTGGGATGTCCTAACCGTTTATGTAATAAATCTGGTGAATCTGTAACGGGACAAGTTATTGGAAGAAGACAAGATGCGAGTCCATGTGATTTTGCAAGGATAAGGTAATAAAGTTCATCTAATTCACGTCCGGTACCAATGATCCGCCCTGTATTGCATTCCTGTATAAAAACAAGGTCATCAAGGAATAGAAACAGCATATTTAACTGATTTGGCTAACCGACTAATGGCTATGAGATTAAAAAGACTACCAGGAACATAAAGAACTGAGTCTAAAGGTAAGGAAGGAAGTGGACTTGCTTGACCTATTGCAGTTGCCATGGCTTCAGACTCATTGGCCATTGTGACTGTTGGAAGAGATTGAGAATATGAGATACTAGTGAAAAAAGATTTGGTACCAAAATGATGATCAGATGCACCTGAATCAATGACCCAATACTCAAAAGGTGAAGATTGGGAGACACAAGTCATGCTACTATTTGTTGGAACAACAGAGGCTAATCCTGAAGATGTCTGTTTACGTGCTTTGTACTGAAGGAACTCAATATAATCCGATAAAGAAACCATCTAGATTGGATTCATTGCATTTAATCCAACAGATTGTGAGTTAAAGGCTTCAGGTATGAATGCCATTATAATATTGTGCTAGAAAGAGCACAAATTTTCCTGGAATTACTGTTCTCGCCGGGAAACGCAGTGTTCCTGCCGGCAAAATCACTGTAGCTGCCGAAAAAAGTTGAAAGTGATAGGAATAAAAAGAAAATATAATGGGTAGGCTCGGAATTGACAGTCGAACACACTATCCTAAGGAACTTTTGGCAAAAAATGACTGGAACACTGCCCACGCGCTGGCGCGTGTGATTCAACGCGCGGGTGACGGCGCGTGTTAGGGTTTCTGCCGGGGTGGTTTCTTGGGGTTTGGTCGCGGCAGCCTTCTGAGTATGTTGGTGGTATTGGTTTAGCACAACACTCACTAATAGAGGGGTGACGCAATCAGATCTGGAAAACAGTCACCGGAAATTGATGCACAACGACTCTCCGACCTTTCCGGAGTTTCTCATTGATGCTCGGGGATGGAGAACACTGTAGTGGTGTTGGTTTATGCACAACACCAGTAAAAAGTGGTTTTGATGCAAACAGCTACTCAGGTCACCGGAAAATTGCACGGTGACGATTGATTTCTTCCCGGATATCGTTGGAATGACGTACAACGATAATTATCTCACCAATGCTCTGTTACCATGTGAGAAAGCACGGGAGAAAATATATTATTGATTAATATTAACAATGATACAATGAGCCATATATATACAATACATGTCCTACTCCTAATACATATGGGATTAGGGTTATTTACTACTATTTATACAATAAAACTAACAAAAAATAAAGAAATACCCCCTCTGTCCCAATTTTAAGTGACGCATTTTTATTTTCAATCTGTTCCAAAAACTATTTAATTATAGGATCCCCAACCCTTAATGAGATGACTTTTTGGGATTCACTTGATATAAAAATTCATTATTTATAAGGAAAGAGAAAATGAAAAGACATGTGGAACTCTCACCACCACTCATTTAAAAGGATAATTTTGGTATTTTGCATATACTTGGCAAATATGTAAAAAGTCTTCTTTTATTTCTTAAATTCTATGCCCAATAAAACGCCTTCACATAAGATGGGACCGGGGGGAGAGCTTACTACTCCCTCAGATTCATTTAGGAGAAGAGCCTCTATTTAGACGTGTATAAAATTGTGACAGGGAAAGTCAGCTCACACCATTCTACCTTTTTCCCAGACATGCTCAAACCCCTTGAACTTGAGCACCAGCAATTCATCTCCTACAATGTTTTTAGTTATCACCATAAAAGGACATAGGAAAGTTAAATTTCACCAATGAACCTGGACAAGTGCCATTTTACGTGTCCTTTTTCTGTTTTCAATAGATTTACTTCAGATCCTCTCTAATGGAGCTCCGTATTAAACACAACAGGGTACACATTCAAATATTAATTATTGTTGAAGTGTGTGACAATCTTATCTAAAAGTTTAAACTACCAGAGAGAGCACACGTTTTAGTTACTTAATTATGCCTTCACCACGCCCCCTCATGTGCGGGCCCGATCCTTTTTCATGGGCCAAGTACTTGCAAATTCTGTTTTTGGTAATGCATGCCACTGAGACTGAACTTAGGACCTTTAAGAAAATGGACTTTGGATCTAACTTAACCGCAAAAGCTAGCTCACAAGGGGAAGGATTGCACAATGACCATATAAGGAGTCAACAGTGCATTCCCTCAACATTGTGGAACATTCTAATAGTTCCCTCTCGACGCACCTGGAGCGTAGATAATATAACATGAGCGCCAAACATCGGGCCAACCAAAAATTGTGATGGGTCTGGCTCTTATACTATGTAAAGCATATGGGCCTTATCTTTGAATATGTACCTGCAGTGTAAAACTATATGTACTCCAACCTTTTGATTTTACAACATATGCCCCTAGATATGTATGTTAAATGTGCCTTCACATAGAAGACATCATGTGTAAGAACCTCTACAAAGGAGAGCTGCAACTAGGTATTCGCGATCTCGAATTTGTACAATAATAATCACTTCTATACATTAACTAGATTTAGCTAACAAGATATTACAATGGAAGAAACATACCAAAACTCATGCAAGCTCTGCTTTCCACCAGCTCTATGGGTATCCTTTGACATTGCAAAAACCCTATCCATAGGTTTCAGCATCAGAGACTGAATTACATGCTTTATTGCAGAAATGTCTGAATGTGAAAGAGGAGTGAATTACACAACTTACATCCCTAGTGCTACAATAGTCAAGATACCAGAAGCATCAGCTTCCTCTTGAGCCTATAAGCAATAATAAGGCATTAAAGATCCAGTTAAGGTGTAAGGATGGCATCGAAACAACCACATAGGACTTCAGTGGAGCTAGCAAGAAGCTAAGGAAAAAGCAAACTGAAGGAACATACAACATGGTACCGCATCTGCTCGAATTAGCAAGTAAACAAGTTTTGGAATTTGTCACTCTTTCAAATATAGAATAGTAGGGAAGATGTTTCTAATACTGAAAAGATTGATGACACCGTGTATGTGGTAAATTTACCAAAATATGTAGAATGAAGCAGGCCAAAGATCTTCGATTACAGAAGATGTCGTCAAATAGGTACTTAACTTGAATCACTATTTTAACTCTTGAATCACTTAAATCAAGATCAGTTTGGATTTATGCCCAGTAGATCTACAACGGAGGCTATATTCATGCTATGAAGATTGATGGAAATTTATAGCGAAAGGAAGAAAGATCTTCACATGGTGTTCATTGACCTCTGAAAGCATGAGATAGAACACAATGTAAGGTTCTTTGGTGGGTGATGGAGAAGAACGAAATTCGTATTAAATATACAAATGTCAAGAAGGACATGTATGAAGGAGCTATCACTAGCGTCAAAACAATAGTAGGAAAAACAAAGGAGTTTCCCATAACTGGGGCTCCACATCAAGGTTCTGCATTGAGCCCCTACTTATTTATCCTAGTTATGGATGAGTTAACTAACAAAATACAAGTTGAGGTCCCATGGTGTATGCTATTTGCTAATGATATTGTGCTAATTAACGAAACAAGCGAGGTGTCAACCGAAAGCCTAATCTGTGGAAAAACACCTTAGAGAGTAAGAGGTTTAAGATAAGTAAAAGTAGGACTGAGTACATGCACTGTAAGTCTGGTTAGCATGAGAAGAATGAAGTTGAGGTGAGAATTCAATGTTTTAAAAGGCGGGAGCATGAGGCGAGGCGTTTTACCCCTGATGAGGCGAGGCGTAAGCCCTAAGACATGGGGCGTAAGTCCCACGGATCTTTAAATTTTACCGATTTCAAGACTTTGAAGATAGTATAAAATAAAAAAATAATTATAAAAATTATATTAAAATCATAAAATTATAACAAATAATCTATTTGAAATATTTATAAAATATAATTCAACTACGAATAATACGAAAAGTATGGCATATATCATAATATGCAAATTAGCTACGTCGTTACAACTCAAACATCAAAAGTAGTGTCTTCGATATAAAGTATTATATGTATCTCTTAAGGATTAATGAATCTTGAAAGAATTTCGATATTATAATTTGATTTTTTCTTAAAATACTGATATGCTTTCTATTTGAAAGAGAATTTATATAAAAACATAATTCATAATTTAAATATGATTCTCTAGCATCATTTATTTTTAAGTTTCAACAAGTTAATAAAGTGATACATAATTTACCATATAATACCATGATAACTAATTATTTGTAAGTAGTTACTAGCTAATACTGAGCTATTAAATTAATAAGTATTGTATCTCGTAAACGTGGAAACAAATATTTAGAAAAATAATTATAAAAAATTAAGGACTATTATATAGTAAAGACGTAACAAAAGTTCATAAATAAATACCTTTTAAATGAAAGATTGATTTAAAATTAACTATCATAGCAGTTCTTAGTGGATAACGTGCAATAATTTTATTTTAAATATGACATAAATACTCTCAACTTAATGATTTATGATTAAGAAAAATGTAATTTTGAATAGTCAACGATTTATTAAGCAAATTTGAGAATTTACAAGGTTAGTTACATAGAATTGCATAAAGTTCTATTAAGTGAGCCCAGTACGCTGGCCGTTGGGCATGTCCGGGCCGTAAGCCCCGATGACCGAGGTGTAACTCTCACGGAACTAAGCCCCACACATTAGCCCAGGGGCGTTTTACGAGAGCTCCGCCCTGGGGCGAGTCCCAATTCTACCTTTTAAAACAAAGGGTGAGATTAGATGGAATTGCGGAGCCAAAATGCAAAAAAATTAGATATCTAGGCTCGTTGTGTCAAGGGAATGGAATGATAGATAAAGATGGTACTCGAATGATTAAAACTGGATGGTAATGAAGAAGTACTACTGGGGTGTTATGTGATAGAAGGATGTCGACTAAGGTGAAAGGTAAGTTCTACAGAACAGTTATAAGACTGGCTATGTTATATGGTAGTGAATGTTGGGCTGCTAAAGTTAAACATATCGATAAGACGAGTGTTGCAGATGCGAATGCTAAGATAGACGTGCGACCACACAAGATTAGATAAGATTAAAAATAATCAAATTCGCCAAAAGGTCCAAGTAGCACACATTGAAGAATAAATAAGAGAAGGTCGCTTGAGATGATTTGGTCACGTCCTGCATCTACAGACCGGTTTGTAGGTGTGAAACTATGGTGGAGGAAGGTGCGAAAAAGGGACGGGTTAGACCTAAAATCTCATGGATGGAAGTTATCTTAAAAGATCTACAAATCCTTAGAATCAATGTGCACGTAGCTAAAGATAAAGTACAATGGAAGAGAAAAATCCATATAGGTGATAACTATTAGTTGGGATAGGTTTTAGACTTGGTAGAGAACTCCTATTATTATTAATACTACTAAGTATTATTTAGTAGCACTTCGCCCCTCTTTTTATTTATTCTTTTATTTTTTCTGAAATTGAGTCAAAAAAAAAAAAAAAAAAAAAAATATATATATATATATATATATATATATATCTTTTTTTTTTGCTTGCACTTTATTTTGTTTTGATAATGATGATTATATGATGAAAGAAATGAGGATTCATATCGTTGACCCCAACTTTTTTGAGACTGAGGCGTAGTTATTGTTGTTGTTGAATCACTTAAATCAAGCATGTCAAAATGTATCAACGAAATATGAAAATTATCATGCATGAGTAAATGTTGTCAGAAAATATGATAATTCTACAAGATCACATTTCGTGATCGTGCGTAAAAGACTTGAATGCATGTATATAAAAAATGATCTAAAATCAGGAACATACCGTGTAGTAAGCAATGTAGCTCACAGTAAGAGCCAATGAAAAGTCTATCAGTGTATCATTGTATATAAACCGAAGCCAGAAAAGAGATGCCATTCCAAACACAAGTCCGATGATGACACTGTAACAATAAAAGATTTAATTAAGTTAAACCATAATGACATAAAAAGTTATCACCCAACCAGATAATGATCCCTACGCTCCAAGCGATCCTTCTGCAAGATATTCCAGCACTGCAACCCAGCCAGAACTTTTCCCAAGAACAAGTCGATAGAAAAGCTGGTAAACCACAATAGCTGCCCTGACAACATGATTGGAGGAAGAGAGGTGAACAATAAGAATCAATGCATACAAAAAGGAAGACAAACTGCAAGACAGAATAAGAGGAGCCATCCAAAAATGTGCACATGAATATGAAATTATAGGGAAACTGATAAAGATTTTCCAGGAAAAATGGAAGGTCAATGGATTTATGTTTATACCCATCGTTCATCATAGATTCTCCTTCAACAATCGTGCTCAACTTTTTACTAACACCCAGATCTTTAAGCAAAGCAACAACAGCCACAGGATCAGTAGCACTAAGAATTGCCCCCAACAACAATGATGTCGTCCAATTCCAGTCATATGGAAAAGCAAGCTGCAGAAACATATGAATGTTTGAGCAAGTACGAAACCACTTCCAGAAAAAATAGTGTTTCCTTATATACCTTCACAGCAGCTCCAATCAGGACTGTTGAAATCAATACGCCAGGACCAGCAAGCAAAAGCATTTGCGCAATACATTTCTGTGAAAGCCAGCTAGTATTAAGGAAATGAACAGACGTATTCCATTAACTTATAAAAACTGACAGAAGGTATACATAATCATTTAAAGCATACAATCAGGTGACCAACAACTAAAGCCTTGAGCTCTTATGGAATGAAAATTAAGGAGAAGAGAACCTTTATTTGGTGCACCTCCATGGAGAATGCGCCCTCAAAAATAAGTATAGGGAGGAATATAGCTAATAGAAGATCAGCATCTATATCTGCCCCTGTTGCAGCAATTCAACAAGCATATACCTTTATAAGATAATGAAAGGTAGTCACAATTACAAAATGATTTGTAACCGTTCCTGGAATTTGATAATTTCATGAAATTTGAGAGAAACAATTGAATTGTACTTACATATTCGAATTCCATTCCCAAGCTTTCCCAGTCGATAATTACTCCCAAATTCTAAATTTGCAAAAAAAAGTAAGTAAAGAATTTAATAACAAAAATATTAGAACAGTTAGATGCCACAACATGAAACAACAGTGACACTTGAGAAAAGAGTTAAGATCCAAAATATAAAAAAATGCTAGTTCATGTCCATAAGAAAGTGTCCCATGCTCTTCGATAATGATCAAGGAAAGAATTGCAGAAAGTATGCTCTCAAAAAAAATCATTTTTCCCCAAAAATTTTATACAATAACAAGACCATGAACATATTACATGTATGAACAAATCTGTGCCAACAGTTGACATAGAAGACAAGGAAAATATGTGTCAGCCACACTGGAATTGAGACACAGACCCCATCGTAATTTCCACTTTTTTTATGTCCCTGGTGCCCAGCCCAGCTTGTACACAGCTCAACTACTCCCCCAGGTCCTTGTTACCTTCTACCAGCAGGGGTACCGATTAATCTGTCCCCAAGACTTATAGGCAGATGAGAAGTAATCACATAGTACTTTTTGCCTCTGCTTGAACTTGAACCTGAGACTCCATGGTTCTTACCCCACTTTTTATAGTAAAATGTATGTTTAAAGTTTCAATCTTTTACCTTGATTGGGATTTAAACATGAAACCTCATGACTTTTCTCCCTCTTCATTAACCACTACGACACACCCTTGGTTGCCAAAATTCTACTTTACCTTCCCCGAGTTCATTCTCATTGGAACTCCATTTAAAACTTTCATAACTAGTAATGTTTGACCTTTTTTACTAAATTCCGGTTCAAATTACTTTCCATATTTTTAATGAATAAATTTCACAAAATTCTCACATTTACACAAATTGATACATACATAACATACAATACACATAAATTAATACATAAACATACCGAGAGAGCCGAGTACGGTGCCAATGATGAGCAAAACGACAGTATAAGGAATAGTAGTACGGCGAAGGAGACTTCTGCATGAAACTCCTATTAACAAACTGATTCCCGCAAATATCACTGCATCTGTTGGATTTGAATTAGACGAGCTGTCCTTCTCCCCTTGCCATAAATTGTATGGCAATGGACCTTCCTCCACTGTCGCCATTAACTCGAAATTGGTTAAGAATGAGTTGAGTTGACAAAAATATAAAGGAGATGTTTAGTTATAACTTATAACCACGGTTACAATTGGAAATAACATTATTTATTGTTACTCCTGTGATTTCAGTTTGTCAACCCATTTAAGTTTTTAGTGTTTTTCATAAAAATAGATTAATTTAATTTTTTACTTTGTTGTTAACATATTTTATTGACATGTTTTCATATGAACATTCTATTTTGTACTCCATAAATGGGAGGTGTTATTATAAATATGATTAAAATTGAAAATATTTCTTTTCTTTTAGTGTGGCGTACTTAACTTATTTTTCAGTTTATAAAGTACATCTGGTTACAAAGTATTCGGGCGGCAACCAAGGGGTATGATATAGGGGTGTTCACAAAAATTTAAAAAATCGAACCAAACCGAAAACCAAACCAAATCGACCAAAAAAATTGATATTTTTTTGTTTGGTTTGGTTTTGGTTTTGAATTTTAAAAACCGATCAAATTTGGTTTGATTTTGGTTTTAATAAGAAAAAAACTGAACCAAACCGAATATAGGAGTAGCTATTTCAAATTTATTATTATACCTACATATCTGCATATTTTTATACAAAGTTTCAAAAAATTTATGGTAAATGTTAATAGTTTGCACTTTTAATATAGTTCACTACTTTTACATTCTAGTTTGATTGGTAGTTTTCTTTTGTTTAGTGTAAGAATCCATTTCGTGTTAAAAATAACATATTTTTAATTGAGTCCTCCAATTATTCATCACTATTTGCTTCAATTATCATCAATATATTTTGGTAAATAATATATTTCTCAAAGGACAATTGATTTGATAATATTATATTGAAAATGTGGTCGCCGGAATATGTGTTTGGTAGTATATTTCTTATATTTAAGAAAAAACCGACAAATAACCGAAAGACCGAAAAACTGACATAAACCGAATCGAGAAAAACTGACTTACTTAGTTTGGTTTGGTACTAATAGTTAAAAACCCGACTTACTTGGTTTGGTTTTTTTAAAGGAAAAAACCGAACCAAACCGAACCATGAACACCCCTAGGCAGCTTATTCTGATAGAAGCATGAGTGGCTCTAACTTCACCGTCTAAACATGTGACATATAAGTCACACAGAAGACAACCTTACCGTTACTCCAAAGTTTCTTCCTTATTTTTCAGTTAATGTGACCTCAATAATTTAATTTAAACTTTTATTTTATCATTTTACAAAAATAACTATAGTCATATAAATATTATAGTAGAATATGATTTTGAAAGTTTTTAAATGTGTTTCTTTAAAATTGCTCCGAATAAATTAGTTATTTGCCTTTTAAATACGTAATTTATACGTAACAGTTACCTCATTATTAATCACTATATAACAATTCGTTTATTATTAATTCGTGAATAAGAATCCTTGCATTATAATTCTAAACGATCCCTATTCCCTAGTATTTCTTAATTAGAGAAGGAAAAAAAAGTATAACTGTCTTGATTAAAAAATAAATAAACTAAAGATTGATACTGTATAGATCTCTTTGTTTCATGGAAGCACGTACGACGAGACATCAACATTTAAATAGTAGTATTATTTTTTTTCCTCCTGACTTCTTCAGATTTATTAATTATTTTGCCTTGTGTTTTCTTAATCTCAGATCTACTAATTCTTTTTTTTCTTATGATCCCCCTTAATTATATTCTTATTTTAAATTTCTAGCCAGATGATCATGAATCAGATTCCTTTGATGAATGAGGCAAGATTTGAAGTTTATTGGTACGATGTTCAATCCTTTTAAGTTACTCAATTCTAAATTAATAATTTTTATATATTTAATAAATAAAAAAATTAAAATAAATAGAGGGTTTGGACCAAAGCTATTGTATTCGGCCGAACCAGTATGCGAAATGTTACGCTCTTGTGAAAAGCTATAATTTTCACTAAGATGAGTCAAAATATAAAAAAGTAAATACACAAAGAAGCTAATAGAATTCAACATATAGCAAAAATGGCAACCCGCTTCATAAAACATCTTGTTTTCATATAGGTCCGGGAAAGGATCGCACCCCAAAAAAATGTGATCTAGACAGCCTACCCTAACGAAACATTAATGACTTCCGGCGAAAGAATTGTCATATAATGATTAATAATCAAGGCCGCCTGGAGGCATATCTTTACAGTATAATTTCAGGCAAACAAGTGCGAATGTAGTGTACATCTAATTGGTTCAATTGAATCTATAACTTTTAATATAGAGTAAAAATTTACGTGTAAAAATAATAGATGTGAACCATAACTTAAATTCTAGATTAGCATAAGATTGTTGCAGATCACTACAATAGTTAAATTCTAGTTTCACTTAAAGCCGTCAATATGGGATTAGCTCATTGGACTAGCTCAGCCCGTGATTTAGAAAGGTTGGGCTAGAATTTTTGGAGCCCATTTAATAACAGGGCTTTTAAGCCCGGCTTGAGTAAGCACGTGGCATGTGAGGCTTAACTGATGATTGGATGGGCCGGACCGTAGGCCTCATAAAATATTTATTTAAATATATAAATAATAAAAAGTATATTGCCTCAAGCGATAGAAAGCTAGAATTGGATCTTTACTTGAAATCAAAACTTGATCTTGAGAAAATTCAAGAAATGGATGTTGTCATGTATTGGGAGGACCATTCTAGAAAATATCTCGATCTTTCGATGATGGTGTTGTTGACATCCAATTTTGTCTCTCCTTTCTTCCAATTATTTTTTTTTTAGCTTTTAAGTTATTAGTAATTTAAATACCTTATTTTTGTCACTACTACTATTATTAGTATTTGTATTAATATTAACTTGATATTAGCATTAGTGTTAATATTATTACTATGACTGCGACCAACATTTTTATTAGTATTATTATTATTTCATGGTATAGCCAGTTTTCACACGAAAAATAATCAGCGTTTACCAAGTCAATGAAAAATAGCTACTTTTTTGCTGCAACAGGACCGGTCCAGTATAATATACGGGAGTTCTAATGCATTTATGTACGAACTCCAGCATATTATGCTGGACCGGTATACTTTGCTAACTCCTGTAAAATTTGCGGGAGACTGGAGCACCAGTGCTCCAAACTCCAGTATATTATACTGGACAATTATACTTGCTGGAACTCCCGTAAAATTTACTGGAGTTCCAGCATAATTATGCCTGAACTCCCGTAAGATTTACGGGAGTTCCAGCATAGTTATCCTGGAATTCCCGTAAAATTTACGGGAGTTCAAGCATAATTATGCTGGAACTCCCGTAAAATTTACGGGCGTATTTTTTCGGATTTTAAACAGTGTTTTCGCTAAGATTTAAAGTAGCTAAATTTCGATGAATTTTGAAACTTGACTATTTTTCAACTATCAGTGGTAAATCTAGCTATTTTTTAATTTCTCCCAAATTTCCGCCATCAGCTAGCCCATGACTCAGCCGACCAAACCAGCCCAAAATCCTCCGCTTTAGTCCAACGATAGAACACTCTAGAACTCCATCAAAACTAGTCGTGTTGATAAATATGCCAGATTTAATCTTAGCCGTTGAAACTCTTAGTAATGGTTGGAATTTGTTACTTCTCACTCTCTCCCTGTATACGTGATGTCAGTGGACCAAGGCCCTACATTTTCTATTTCTCTACTTCATCTTCTCTTTACTCTACTTTAACAGAAGAGACTCGCTAAAAATGGTGAAAACACACACTGTCATCTATGTCACCACTGATCAAGACAGAACAGCTCTTATGGCCGTTTGAATTTCAAATCCCACCTAGAAATTAAGCCCTAGATTTTTATTATAAATAATACTAGTAGTGTTTTAAGGCCATTGAAGAAGAGGAGAAAAAAAGCTGGAGCTCCCTCATTTAACCCTTGTTTAGCCGCCATCCATACCTCTCAAAATTGCCTTCTTTTAAATCTCAGTTATGTTGGTTTTTAACCAAACCAGAAGTATTTTTCATTTATTTACCCCGGCGATTAAAATTGGTTAAAGGTGGTTGGAGTTTGATAGTGCACCTTAGATACCCGCCTCAGTTCGCTGCCCTACAAAAGGTCTGTCTGTATCTTCTCTGTCGTTATCTTTTGATTTTGATTAGAGCATGTTCGATATTTGATGCATTTTTCAAGACATGTTAAGTTATGCTTCCATGTTTTAATACTATAAAGATAGGTGTTTTGCTTTTATTTCTGTTTATCTTTAATTTGATGAAATGATCCTATGACTAAAGCTATTAGAAGTAATTTTTTTAAGAAGGTTATGTTCTGGTATATGTTACTGAAACATGTCTGCCTGATATTTGATAAAATGCTCATAAAAAATACTCTATTTTTTCTTTGTATACGTTTCTGTTAAATGTCAAAATTTAAGAAAGATTTTGTCATTGATAATTGTGACCGAGGACCTTTTCACTTTTAGACATTATGCTTAGGACTCCTAATATTTCGTTTAAAGCAGATTTAGCTAAATGAACATTGCAAAGTGAAGATTTGATTTACTTTGTGTTACACCAATAAACAACATGTCCATAGGATAAGATCCCTTTTTTGTTATGAAGTGCTCATACATGACTGTAAGCAATCTATTTAATGAGTATGCTTTAAGAGGACAATCTTAGGTGATAAATTATTGCTTACTCCTTTAAACATTGAAAAGTTGCATTTTGTTAAAGCATGAATATATTCGCTTTTCTTGCCCTCGAGAGTTAGACAACTTGAATTTAGATTTTCCTTCCGAGGAGGTTTAGATGCCATACCTATAGAAGTTGATGTTTATTTTTAAAATTATACACCTTGGTTCAAGACTTCTTTCATACATATTTTTAGAAGCTTGTATTTAAGTAACTAAAGGTATTGATATAAGTTTGATTGCTTCTTTTACTCTTCTCTAGAAAAGCATATCTTTAAAGGTGATGTGATGAACTTGTGAATACTGAGGAATATGTCTAATTAACTGAATGACTAAAAGGGTCTTCTATCTTATTCCTTTAATTTTCTCGCTATTGAATGAGTTTGTCTTTCATCATAAACTGGAAATTAATTTTCTAAGAATCTGGTTGAATTTCAAAGACCATAAGAAAGGAGAATACTTACTACTCTTGTTTACTAAGTGTCTTGCGTCATTGTGATCCTTATTTTAGGAATAACTCGACCGCCTAGTCGAGATTATAAGTTAGATATGCACGTGTTGCCTTGTGAATCTTATGCCTGTTGCTCTTTCTTGCTTTCTATAGAATTTACTTGCCATGATATTAGAAAGTTATTTTATATGGTTAAGACCTCTATCTATGAATAATGTTCTGTTTCGACAAATGCGTTAACTTTGCTTGAGGTGCTTCTGTTAGAGAACATATTGTAGAGATTACTTAAAAATGCATATTATTCATAATCCTCAATAATTTGAGGCAATACTAATATGGTAAGAGAAACTAACCAAAGCAGATTATCATCAGTAATATCTACAAGAAATAGGGACTTATTTACTACTAACTCCTTTTATAAATCAAAAGAAGTATAATACTAGTTTTATTGCCTTTATATGCTATTATAGTTATGGATGACTCCTAATTCTTTATTTTTCCTTTTCTTTGCATGCATACTTTGGAGCAAACGGAGATCTTAATTCGAGACTCGCAGTGGAGTCTCATAGAGACTCAATGTTACCCCATTACCACATGGAGTTATTGCATACCATCTTCCTTAGAGCACCGGATAGCGAGGAAAACAAGCCAATCGCTTGGGATCGCCTATGACGGCTTTGTTTTCTACTTAGTGTGTCTAATGTTGTTAATCTTTGTGATTTGTTTATTTTTTATTTTATTTTTTTTGGCAAACCGCCAGGCAAGTGCTTAGAACTAATTTTCATTAATAATAGAAAAGAAAAATACAACAAAAGTAAAAGTAGAAATAAGGGGGACAATAATACCGGTGTTGTTGCCTATATACCTTGGCTATATAATTACTCCTCTGCGCCTCACAGTGCCTATGCCAGCCTCATGTAGAGGATTCATGGTGTAGCTGCTTGCAAAGTCTCACGAGGGCATATAATCTCATAGCCTTGTGGATTATTTCCAGAGACATAGGATCAAGGCAACACAAATTGGGCTAAACCTTACCTTACTGATCCTATTGAGGCCAAACAAATAGCCTCATCTACTAGCAAGCATGTAAAAAATAAGAACTTGACCGGACTAAATATTCTATGATCATCACAGAATTTATAACATATTCTGTGATGATATTACATATGATAATACTTAAAAATGATAAACTAGAATGTAGTAAGAATTAAAATCTTGCCCCTTCTTTTCCAAACTTGTAAAATGTTCAATTTGTAATTCTCTCTTGTTTCCCTCAACCGTGTTCAAAATGTATTCAAAAAACATCATTTCTTTTTAGAACGGTTGGACCTTGTTGATGTAGTTGGGATAGCGTGCTTTTGTTTGACATTTCTCATTGGAGGTCGCCTAACATTTAGAAAATCACTAACTTTGTCGTCCCAACTATTTTTCCTTGTATGAGTCTTTTTACCTTTTTCGTTATGCATTGGTGATAGATCCCCTTTTCTTGATGCCTGTGCACGACATTCTTGCAACATTTCATCTTCCTCTCCGTGTTCATAAATTTCTCTCCCCGGATTTACATGCTGTGGGGCATCTTGGACATTATCAAAAGCTATCAAGGCAGATTCTCCATGTGTAATTGCCATCACTGCCTTATTTTGTCGTTGTCCGCGTTTTTGCAATTTGTTCTTGTTTTTATTTGCAGGACCTTTACTGAACGAAGTAGGATTTACAGGTATGGAACTTACCATTGCATCCAAGAGTTTTCTCTTCTCATCTGAAATAACTGGTTTGGTAGTCACCAGTTGTTGCTGCCCAAGTTTTGGTCGTTCTCCTGTAGAATTTGCATCTGCTTCATTCTGCGTTATATCTGCTGCTACTGCTTGGCTGAAACTTGTAGTTGGAGAGTTGTTATTAGCACCTGAGGTAACTTGTTTGGAAGATGTTGCCATCTCTTGAACCAAACTACCAGCTGGTGCAATTGACATGACAGCATTGGACGAGCTTCTGGGAACGAATGCTGCAGCATGAAGGTTCAATTTGCTGGTGGACCTTGATGTTGTTTTCGCATTTGACTTTGGCTTAACAGTAGAGTGAAGCTCCTCCCCTACATTATCCTGAGCATCCTCCTGATCAACTTCTTCAGACGAGTATCCAGCAAAACCTTCACCCAAGTGCTCTTCATCATCCTCCTCTCGTTGATGTTGCCACAGTTTAGTTTTAATAGGCATCATTCTCAAATTTGGATTTATTACCTCATTATTATTTCATGTTGACAAACTAGGCTGCCTAGATTCCCCTTCAAATTCCCCTAATGAATCCACTGATTGTGAAGGGATTTCAAAAACTAAAGTGTTCAAAGTGACAAATGGATGTGTAACCATAGTAGTTCATAATCATTGCATTTTGTGTGTCTTTGATGATTTGTTCGACTTGAGGACTGGAAAACTGCAGTGTCAGTGCATTGGAACCATGGGCCTCAGGCTTTTGCGCATCAGCAGGAACAATGTCCTTTGAACCAATTAGTCGCCCACGTGTGTCGTTGGAATGTTGCTGATGATTGCTACTGCCTGAAGCTTGTGCCTGCTCCTTTTTTGGAGTTGTGTTCTTCCTCATAGCTGTCTGTGCATCGTTTACCATTTTAGCTAGATTCAGGTTGGAAATAGGCAGTGCTGGTGTTGCTGCCGCAGTTAGTTGAAGTTCATCATCAGTGTGGTTATCAATCTCAAGTTTAGCACCTATATCCCTTACATTAATTTGCTGCTTTTCACTGCCTGTAGAGTTGATTTTTCCTTCTCTTGATCTTGTGTCCTCTATTTTTTGCTCCTTACTTCCAGACTCCTGCATAATCTGCTCCCCCTCGATCACCAAAGCATCAAAATAGTTCGAGACTGCAATGTCACTTGATGCTACGATCTGATTTTGAAAACCTTGAGTTTGTTTCTTGCTAGGTGATTTCTTTTGCATTGTCCAGCTGTTATTGTTTGTGTTTAGATTGCTTGGAGTTGTAGCATATTGCCTTTGACTATTAAAAATCTGCCCATGCACAGCTTTAGCCTTAGAACCTGATGTATTTTCAATTTGTTCATTAGATGCAGCAGTATGTCGTTTCTTTTGCATATTATTATGTTGCAAATTGCCCGTCTTTTCCTGTTGCGCACTTAAATATAATGTGCTAGAGCTTTGGGGAGATAGTTACCAATTGAGTCTTTATTCTTTTTTTTTACACTTTTGAGAAATTCAAATCAATTGACTCTTTACTCAAAAGGACGTCTTCTTCACGATAAGCTTTTTGATAAATTTGAGTTGAATATTTCACCAAACTACTTCGGAACTTTTATCCATTTCCTAAGTAAAAAGGGTTGTTTTTCTCGAGTTTAGTTTTAATAAAATTTCAATCCAACATGTAATGTTTTCTTTGAAACCTAAGCATATTTTGCTAATTCAAGATATTTAGATTCGGATTTGAAATGTGATTTCTTTTAAAAGACACCTAGTCCATTGAGATTTTTTCTGGATTCACTTTTTAGCCATAAACTAACCTAAGTTTGACCGGTTAACCATTTTTTTAATGGATCTTAAAAGGTGCCTTACCCCTTCCTTTTATGATAGCTAGAACTCTTACCTAGAATTTTTAAGTCTAAGCAGATTATATAAAATATAGTTAACTTTAAGCATTACTTAGTTAAATTGGTGTCTTAATTCACCATTAACATAATTAGGTAGTGACTCTATTAATTAATTAACCTCAGAATTACCTATATGTTATATTCTAATTTGACTTGTGTTAAAATGGGGTATAAGACAGGCGCGTGATCTACTTAATATTCCTATTACCATTGTAGCATCGGAATCAACATTTAGCATTGGTGGACATGTTATTACAAAGTAAATAAGTTGCATTTATTATGAAAATGTCCAAACACTTATTACTACTCGAAATTGGCTGCACAACTTTTTCCAATCTCAAACTGCTAATATTTTTTTATGTTAATTTGAATATTATTAGTTTTAAAAAGGCTTAATACATAGTTTACCACCCAACCTTTGGCCCAAATCTCCCTTACACATTTTCTGTGGACGATAATAACCTTACACAAGAAACCTTTCTAAAGTGTATCTAGTACCCACCTCCTTTGACCAGATCCTGTTAATAAGACATCCGTGTATGTCAGGCGTTTGACTTTACTTAATTTTAACCCATTACCTTATAACTAACCCGACCCTAACTAACCCTACCCGACCCACAAGGTAAAAAACGTTAAAACCAAACTTACCAAGTCAGTACTCAAAATCCGATACATCTTGAAAGAGCTACTGTAAAGGCGATTTCGGTGACCATCTCAAGCTATGCTTTCATCGTGGATTTTCGGTGGATTTATGCGGTTAATAGGTTAGTAATTTTCATCTCCTTGCATTACCCGTTTATTTTAGTAGTGGGTGGGTTGAACCTAGGTTTTTTTGAAATTTCTTCTATTTTGCTTAGGGTTATCAGACTTTTTAAAAGGGGAATCTTTTGTCATTGTCGATATCACTGTGAAGTTGTTGTCTTGTTGCCTTTACTGATAGTTTGTTTTATAAAAAAAATTGTCTTGTGTTTGCAAACTGTGTGTAAAGCTAGGGTTTAACTGATTGTTGTAATAACATTGCTTTGAACAATGTGATATGCTCTTGTCTTTGTCTCCATTTTTATACTTCATCTGTAGTTCTTTATTTTCAATTGTTGCATGTGAAAAGTCCATTTATTTGCCCCTTATTTATTTGCAGATAATATCTTTTGAAATCATTACCCTCGGGTGGTACCATGATGGGGTATTAGTTCCTAGTAACTTTGCTCGTTATGTGGGTGGTAATCAAACATTGACTTTAGATGTAGATGTGGATTTACTGTCTCTTATTGAACTGTTGAACTACACTAGGATCTATGACTTTCAAAATGTGGCTGAGTTGTATATTTGTCCAATGGATAGGATAGATAAATTGGTAAATATTCTCACAGACAGGGATATTTTAGACATTTGTAATGAATTGAAAGATGGAGATACCTTAGATATTTACGTGACTCATGTTGTCCCTTTATGTGTTGTTGACATAAATGAGGTTGGTAAAGGGATTGGTGGATTTAATAGTGGAGCTTTTAAGAGTACAACTATCTTAGAAGAAGAGGAAGATAGTGAATCTGAATCTGAATCTGCCCCTGCTCATGAACCTACCACTTCCCCTTCCCCTTCCCCTTCCCCTTCTCCTTCCCCTTCTCCTGAACCTGCTCTTGCCCATGCACCTTCAAGAAAACAAGAGAGTGGAGTAGATAGTGAATCAGACTTTGATAATAGTGAGGGTGAGGATGACAATGAGAATGATTCAGACTTTGAAAATAGTAATAATGATGAGAGTGATGGAGTAGATTTATATGTTCCTGATGATAAGGATTATGGATCTGATGTTCATGAAGAATTTGTAGAGTGTAGGGATGAACTGAGGAAGTATAGGAGGAAAATAAGTGAAAGGCCAAAAGATAGAGGTGATATTAACCTGGGTGATGTAGGAGTTGATATTGTTTTTGATGAATTAAGAACTGGTAGCAAGCAAGACAGGTACACAGGCTTAGTAGGGACAGATGAGCCTTACTTTGGGACTTCAGATATTGAAAGTTTTCCTTTAGATGCTGAAGATGAATTTGATGAAGAACATAAAGAGAAAATGGCTGCCAAGAGGAGGAAGAAAGCCCTGATATTTGATCCAATTGTCAAAAAAATAACCTGGGAGTTGGGGCTGATTTTTGAGAGTGTTGAACCATTTAGGTTTGCTGTTAATAAGTATACAATTCAAAAGGAGTTCAAATTGAAAAGTATATTAATGAACCTGGTAGGGTGAGGGTAAGATGCATGCATACAAAATGTCCAAGGATCTTGGTTGCAAGCAAAGATGACAGATCCAACAATTTTAAGGTAAAAAGGTATTGTCCTGTCCACAAGTGTTACAAAACAAATAAAAATAAGATTTGCAACTCCAGATACCTAGCAAAGCATTACAGGGATAAGATGTGGAGGAAGAGGAAGAGGAAGAGCAAGAGGAACATGAACTGTTGGCACAACTTCAACTCCAACTATTTCTGCCCCTGCTGCCGCTGGTAGAGGAAGAGAAATTGCTACTAGTAGAGGAAGAGGAACTGGTAATGGTAGGAAAAGTTCTGGGTTTGGACTATTTCAATCAAGCAGTGGGTTCACAAGTTTTTCTGTAAGTAGTTCAAAGGTAATTTTATATCTTGTTTGCTTTAACAACTTTACTGAATATTTTCTATTTTTGGCAGTCTGGTGGAGGTAAGCCAAGAGTGGTCTCTCATGGTGGTGAAAAGAGGTCCTCGGAAGATATTTTTGAGTGTGAATACAAGCCAAGAAGTGGTGTAAAATGGAATGGTAGACCAACCATTACTAGAAGACAATTTGAAAGAACTGGTGCAACTCGTTCCAGAACTGCCGCATCTCAATCCAATTTAAGTCAAGCAAGTTCATCATCCTAGTTATCCAAGAACAACCACTGAATTCTGTTATTGTCACTGTTAATTTATTTTGGAACTGCTGTAATTTACCTTTAGAAATGTAATTTATTTTGGAACTACTGTTAGGTTAATTTGGAACTGATTAGGTTTGATGTTAGTGTTGTTATTTTATTAAGGCAACTTGCTGTTATTTTGGTATGTTGTAAAACTGGGCACCATATATTTTTGTTAAGGCAGGCTGCTGCTATTAGGTGACTGTAATGAACACTTTTACACTATGATGAAATATATTTTTAGTGTTGTTTGATAATTTCTGGGCAGATGTGCCTTTAGTGTTGTATGAATGCTGTTATTTTGGTACGTTGTTAAGCATTTGTGTTGTCATATTTGTATGCTGTTATTTCTGGAAAATTTTAGCATTTGAGCTGTATATCAGCCACTATTTGACTGTGTTTTAGTGTTTTATCAGTCACAATTTGAGGTGTGTTTTAACTGCACTATCAGCTCACACAGCAACAAAGTCAAACAAAACAACATTAACAATTGCCAAAAAAAATCATTCATTTCTAACAAAGGGATACAAAATCTACCAAAAAACTTTATTCATTTTCTTACATTATATAACAATCTTTAGAACTACCTAACACAATCAACTTCAACATAATTGCAATTAAAATCAGCACACACAATCTCCTCCAATTTCTTTGATTTTTATTTTCCTTCAACAATGTATCAAATGCCCTTCTTTAGCAACCCCAAAATTACCATTTTCAAGTGCTCTGGAGTTGGGGGTCAAACCACATAAAGAAATTACATGCTGATCGACTGTCCCTCTGAAAAATTGAAGAGAAAAAATTATTATGAAATATAAAATCGATTTGAAAAGTATAATTTACTTACCTCATAAAATGGACATCCGTAAAATTGACGACCCGGATTATCAACACTCCATGACTATATCACCGCATCTTCTTCACCACAATAGCAAAATTTTCTCTGATTATGCATTTTCCCAAACCTTAAAATTGAGCCCTAGAAATGTAACTTATGTCAAAAAAGAGAAGGAAGAAATAGAAGACGATTGTAATATTGGCTTCGAGCTTCAAGAAGAGGAATAAATTTTGGCTTCATGAAGATAAAATTTTCTTCAATTTAAAGCTTTCAAGGAGGAAGAAGAAGATGAAAATCGGGTCTTAGTATAGATAAAAATGGGTTAAGGCACTTTTAATCTTTTAAAAGGGTCGTTGAATGTGTTTTTGACCGTTTATTAAAGACATAAATTGTCTTGAAATACTGTCCACGCGCTTGGTCAAGTTTGTATTACACACGCTTAGACCTGATCAAAGGAGGTGTGTACTAGGCACACTTTAAAAAGTTTGTGTGTGTAAGGTTATTATGGTCAACAGAAAGTGTGTAAGCGGGATTTGGGCCATAAGTCGGGTGGCAACTTATGTAGTTTCCCTTTAAAAAATTTATTTATTCTTGATATTTAACTAATTAATATGCATATGAATTGTAGATATAGATGAAAGTGAATATATTAAGATAACCTTGTCACAAACAGATTCAAATGTGTTTGATGAAGATGATGTGTTGGGTATCCCATAAGAGTCATGGACGTTATCTTGAATAGTTTGTTTTGAGTTTTGACTTTTAATGAATGAAATATAATCTTGTCTTTTACTTTTTTTAGTGTTTATTGTGATATATTGGAACATTATAAAAAGTTATTTTTGCAAAATATTTCCTTTTTTAGGGCAGAACTTTAAAAAAAATATATATTTTAGAAAATAATGGAACGGCCCGGGGGCCCGCGGTCCACATAGGGCTGGTGTGGGCTAACTATTATAAGACTTATCAAAATGGTAGGCTAGCCTAACGCAGTCCGTCAATTGCTAAAGCCCACATAAGTTGGAATGGGCTAGCATGGCCCAACCCATATCCCTGCCCGACCTATATTGACAACTCTAGTTTCACTACTGTTAGTACCTAGAAATTGGTGGTGTCAAACAAGAGAATATCTGGTGCTAGATCTTTGTGATGGCCCTTTTAAATTAAATTCTCTGTTTTCGAGGCCTTCAAAATCTCATTTAGAGTCACCTCGATTTGCTTGCGCAGTCCGGGTGCGTAGCCGGAAAGCTTAAATATGCAAATCTATGAAAAATGATAAAAATTAGTAATAAAATAAATTAATTTGAGTTCAGTCAACGTTTTGGTAAACGGACCTGGACCCGTAATTTGACGGTCCCAAAGGGTAAAAATATGGGACTTGGGCGTATGCTCGGAATCGAATTCTTAGATCCCAAGCCCGAGAAATAAATTTTTAAGTAAAATTATTTTCTGAAATTTGTTTAAGAAAATTTGAAATGAGATCTGATTGAACACGATGGTATTGGGCCCGTATTTTGGTTTCGGCGTTTAATACAGGTCTTATATATGGTTTAAGTCATTTTCGTAAAATTTGGTTAAAAACGGATATCATTTGACGAGATTCGGACCTAAATTGCTAAAGTTGATGTTTTATGAAGTTTGAGAAAAATCCTTTGATTTTGAGGTTTAATTCGTTGTTGTTGAGGTTATTTTGGCGATTTAATCGCACGGATAAGTCTGTATGATGTTATTGAGTTAGTACATATGTTTGGTTAGGAGCCCCGGTTGCTCGGGTGTGTTTCGGATGTGATTCGAGAAGTTTTGAACTTAAGAAAAAGTTGCAGAATTTCTGCTACAGGTGCTCAGGCTTGTTGTTCATCGCGATCGCGTAGTCACTTTCCCGACCGCGTAAGGAAATGGGGACAAGGGTATTTTTGTCTATCGCAAATGCAAAGACACAGTCGCGAACGCGGAGCTTTAGGGGATTGCTCATCGTGAACACGACCTGTGTGACGTGAACGCCTAAGGTCTTGGGGAGGGGTCACCACTTGTGCATTGCGAACGCGACCACTGGTCCACGAACGCGTAGGCTTGAGGAGCCCAAAGCTCCGCGAATGCGAGCCACATTCCGCGAACGCGAAGGCCTAGCAGGCCTAACCCATCACCAACGCGAAAGGTATGTCGCGAATGCGTAGAACACTTTTGCCCAATTATTTTAAAATCTCAAAACAGAACCCATTATGGGATTATATAAAAATTTCACAAACCCCTTCTTCTCCAAAGCTCTTAGGTAATTTTTGAAGCAATTCTTCACCATAATCTCTTGGGTAAATAATTTTTAACTTATTTTTTTCAATTTCCATTAACACCCATCAGATTTCTAGGCTTAAATCATGTGAATAAGGGTAGAAAATTAGGGATTTGGGTAGAGTTAGGGATTTTTGATTAATTATGATATAGACCTTGTTTTGGGGTCGAATTATGAAAATAATTATATATTTGGGCTCGTGGGTGAATGGGTTATTTGATTTTGGTCCGAACCTCGTGTTTGGACCAAGCGGGCCCGGAGTTGATTTTTAGGTTTTGGGAAGAATGATTGAAAAGCTATAATTAGATATTGGAATTGGATTGTTTAGCATTTATTGATGTTATTAAATCGATTATGCATAGATACGATTGTGTTGGAGCCAAACTCGAAAGGAAAGGCGGTTTTTGAGGATTGAGTTGGCCGTGGAAGTTTGAGGTAAGTGTTTGGTTTAACCTTAGCTTGAGGGATTAGGAGTTGAGTCCTATTTGCTATGTGATATTCGTTGTGTACGACGTATAGTCATGGTGACGAGTATCTATACGTTGGTGTCTAGCATGACCGTGAGTCTTTATATTGTGAATACCTTAATTTCATTGTATTCTTCATGCCTTGGTGATTTCTAGTTGTTGTGGAAGGAATTGTGACCTATGAACATCCTGGAGCATTGGCTCGGGTTATATTATGAATTGTAGAAGTATATAAGATGATTGAACCCTTTGGAGCATTGGCTCAAGTGGTAAAGTGAATTATGAAGTAAAAGTGAAAGATAGAGAAAGAGTTATTGAAATGTTTCCTTGCTGGGATTTAACTATTTAATTGTTGTTCCCTTGCCGGGATTTAATTATTTAATTGTTGTTCCCTTGCCAGGATTTAATTTTTTAATTGTTGTTCCCTTGCCGGAATTTCTATATGATCTTGTTTATCTCCTTGCCCCTTGTTTTCGATTGTTGTTTGGGTGAGAAAGAGTGTTAAAGCACAAAGGGTGATGCCGTGCCGCATGATCTACCATTCCATGCCGATTGTATTGATTACATGATGAGGAAAGAGAGTAAAAACACGAAGGGTGATGCCGTGCACATCTTTCATAAATAATTGTTTTGGTGAGAATGAGAGTAAAAGCACGAAGGGTGATGCCGTGCAAACTGTTGATTTCTGTTCCTTGTTGGTATTCGAGTTATGTTGTTCCTTTCTTTACTTGATGCCTTTCTCTTCAGAACTGTTATCTCCCCCACAGCATGTTCCTCCTTCCCACATTGACTGGTTATTTCTGCATTTCTTTTTCTGCTGTATATATTTAAACTGCACAGTTTATTTGGTAATCTGGTCCTAGCCTCGTCATTACTTTCCCGAGGTTAGGTTAGACACTTACCAGCACATGAGGTCGGTTGTGTTGATACTACACTCTGCACTGTGTGCAGATCCCGAAGCAGCTTTCGGACAGTAGTTGTTGGAGTGCTTCCTTCAGTCCACCCGGAGACCCAAGGTAGACCTGCAGGCGTCCGCAGGCCCTGGCGTCTCTCTCTATCTCTATTTCTTGTTTCCTTATCTTTTATTCGGAAACAGTGTACCGTTATATTCTTCAGACCTTGTATGTAGTAATCTTAGACAGTCTGTGACACTGTGACATCAGATCTTGGGTATTTGAGGTTTTAGAAGTTGTAATAGACGTTGGTTCCAGATATTTTATTGTTACCTTCCGCTTATTTACTAAAAGTTCCGCTGATTTCATGTTATCGCTTATATTTGTAAAAAGAAAGTAATTTGTTAATGAAGTAAGTAGTTAAGTTTTGGCTTGCCTAGCTTCCTATAGCAGGCGCCATCACGACTCCCGGGGAAGGAAAATCCGGATCCTGACAATCTTATTCTTGTTCTTTTATCGAAAAATAGTGCGACAGTATACAATGTACATTGAGATTATAACAACGTGGATTATCTTTCTAGAGTAAAATGTCGTAACTTATAATACCGTAGAAATAAAATAATATTGCAATAATTAGTTAGCAGATACATAAATTGGCTTGAGTCATACTAATTACTATCTTAAAAACTACTCTGCTTTTTTGAAGTAATAAGATATAACTCATTCTCTCAGCCAATATAAAATACTTTAAATTTAAATATTTTGAGGTTACAAATTGAAGAAGTACAAAAAAGTAATTGGGATAGAGGGAAAGGTAAATGGGAAAAGAATAAATTAAAGTGGGGTTGTTTTTTGCGGAAATGGATGGGCACATGCACTCAATATTTATACCAAAATCAAGTAATTGATTTTTTGCACTTAAAAATTAAATGAAAAGTAGTCTATGTGTATATATAGATTTTTATTATGATTTCAAAAATTAAGTGTCTTGTATTTTGAAGCGTAACATTCATTAGGCAAAGGAAAAATATTTTGGGTTTTCTCCGAACAACAATTATGCGCTTTAATCTTCTTATCTATCTCTCTAATTTTTCATTGTTTATTTCTTTCTAGTCCGCATACATAAATTGCATATACATAATCATACACATTTTATATGAGTTATACATATGTTATAAATTCACATAATATTTTTAGTTTAAGAGAAGGCGGCTATTTTGGTTAATTTTTCAATTAAAAATCTTCAATTCCACCCAATTACTTAAACTAAAAATATCATGTGAATTTACAACATATGTATAACTCATATAAAATGTGTATGACTATGTATATTATATGTATATGGTTTGAAAAAGGAAACAATGAATATAACCGACTATTTATGCGAAGATCCCTTAAATCTAAATATATGGAACTTGGTAGACTTGGGCCAAACTCATCTTGAAGCTTGTGATCGAGCTTCTTCGCTTCGTTCAATATCAATTTTACAACTGAAGCCCAACAACAATCTCTTTGAGTCAAACAAAAGAGAAGAATGGGAAAATGACAATGTATAGCAGCTCTTACAATAATATATATATATATATTTTTCGTGTGTATATATATATTTTGTATGTTATATATAAAAATTATATAAATTTTATACATTTTTTATTACCTAGTTTATGGTGCAAGCTAAAAGTAAAAAAAGCCCAAAATAAAATGTAGGAGTATGATATCTTTGTCAAGGGCTCAAGGTTTTTTTTTTAAACTTGAAGTGAAGTGGTATGATAAACATTTTTTTGACTAACATGGATCTTATTATATATATCACATAATAGTAGAGTTAACATTGTTTATAGTACCCGATAGAGCATTTCCTACTTGGCTATTACAGTCCGATAGTATGTCTCTAAGAACAATTTTATTTCCAAAAGATACCAGTCTAGAACAAACATTTTTGTTAACATGCTTAACTACATAAGTCAAGCCTTCATAGTCAGATTTTAAAATATTGGTTACAAAATAAGGGGCATAGTAGATAATATTAAGATCCATGTCATTGTTGCCATTCAGTGTCACCTCAGCCATCATGTGTGCCGGCTTGTTGGCCTCCCTGAAAATGTGATGTATTTCCTGAATCTTCACCTATCTCATTAACGACCTGCACTCATGAATAATGTCGTTTAGTATTGCCATTCCATTATTCAAACAAGTAATAACATCAGTTGAGTTAGTTTCTACTTCTAAGTTTGTGAACCCTTGTCTCTTGGCAATGTGTAGGCCCGCTTTCAATGCCATTAATTTTGCCTGAAGAGGTATTGTTCCTGAAAGGGTCCCGTGAAAGCCAAGTATCCATTGGCCCCTACTGTCTCTGAAGACTCCGCCAAATCCACAAAGAGATGGGGCTTCTTCGAAGAAACCATCAATATTAAGCTTTATATAACCGCTTGGCAGTTTACTCCACTTAATGCTTATTGGGATTTTTTCCTTCGTAACAATTTTCTTTTCCGTTAGAAGTTTATATTCTATTGTTTGATTAATAGCAATGTGGCGACTATTCATGTGTGTGTAGTTATTGTATAAATTGTTATTTCTATTAATCCAAATGGTCCACATAACAAAGGGAAACAAATATTGCCAACTAATAGTACCATTTCTTATTGTAATATTATGGTCACGTAGATGTGTCAACCAACTATTTACACCATTCCAACCGTTTGTATCGATCCCTAATAGAGATCACAACTGGTTTACTGCCATGCATTCCAAAAAAATATGCCGAAAAGTTTCCCTTTGAGTTTTGCAAAAGGAACATATAGGGTCAATGTTAGTGCTAATATGGTGTAAAAAACTTCTTGTTGGGATTCTATCATGGAAGCATTTCCATAATAAAAATTTTAACTTGTTGGGGTAGTTCATCTCCCAAATCCAAGAAAAGTCTTTGTCATACTTAGATTGGTTGTCTAATGAGGAGTAGCATGATTTACTAGTGAAAAGACAATTAGTGTTTAAGGGCCATACATGTGTATCACAAGTTTTTGTAGTAGGATTTGTGGACTTTATTTTATTAATAAGGCCCAGTTCAAACATCATTGAAAGCTTTGATAACTCCCAAGTGTTATTCTTCCAGATATCCTTTATAGTTAGGGTATCATATAATTGGGTTAGAGGACCATGTATACGGGGAGGAGTTTGAGGGATCCAACGACTGTTACACACGCTTAAGTTTTAAGACTTGTGAGGCAACCAAATAATCTCTTTACTACACACTTCCCAGCCTAGAATTATATTATTCCAGATAAAGGAAGAATTTTTTGTCGTTTTCCTAGTACTATAGAGGCCTAAAATCGTTTTGGTCCAGGGTGATTGAGTGTTATTAAGGAGTTTCCAAGAGAGACTAGCAAGATTTACTAAGTTTTTATTGTTGGCTGCTTGTAAACCTAGCCCACCCACCTTCTTGTTCTTGGTGATAATATCCCACTTTATAAGGTGAAGCTTCTTCGAGGTGGCATTAGTACCCTATATAAAATCCGTTGAATCTTATCAATTTTACTAAGGATCTTAGAAGGTAAAAGTGTATACTACATTATGTGATTAGGAAGGGAGTTTAAACAGGAGGTGGCCAAAATAAATCTACATGCCATGTATGGGTGGGCATCGGTCGATTCGGTTCGGTTATGAATATTATCGGTTTTGCCTATCGGTTATCGATTTATAAATATGATAAACCGATAACCAAACCGATAAGATATTGGTTATCGGTTATTGATCATTATCAGTTTGGTTAGCAATTTACCCGATAAGATAAAACTAAAACAGATTCTGCAAATGAGAACAGTTCTGTTTTATGTTGCTTAGATTTATTGGCATTCGTTCTCCTCTTCAATTGATCAATATTCTTTTGATAGAAAATGTTTCTTCAAATTGTAAGATTTTCTTGCTGCAAAAAGCACCCACATGATCTGATTGAGTAACAGGACAACCAGTTAAAGTTCCATCTTAGTGCAACTTGACTTCTGTCTTCCAAGAAAAACTTTGATTTAAAAATCAGTGGTTGAAAGAGAAACTGAGAAGCGAGAACTTGTCTATGAAACCCTAATTAGTATGTATTTACTTAAGGGTAAACTAGTAAATTAGTTAATACTTATTGGGTTATCGGTTTTACCCAATAATATAATTTTCAAATCAAGCTCGAACTGATAACCCGATAAAAAAATAATTTACCTGTTATCGAATCGTTAACCCAATAACCCAATACCGATAATCCAATAAATAATTAACGGTTCGAGTTATCGATTTTACCCGATATATGCCCACTCCTAATTCCATGTTAAGGCAATTGGATTTCCAAGTAGTCAATCTTGAAATCATATTATCAAGGACAAATTGGAAGTCCTTTGATCTTGGTTTAGAGTTAGTAACAGGAAAACCTAAGTATTTCCCCAAAGAGTTACTAATCTTAATATTAAAGAATTGTGAGAGGTTATTTTCAGTAATTTTAGGTCAGTATTTAGAGGTGATTATTTTGGACTTTGTTCTGTTAATGGACTGCCCTGACAGGTGACAAAAGAAGTCTAGGCAATTTTTGATGGCCCTTATAGATTTATCATTAACCTGTGCCATTAAGATTATGTCATCCGCATAAAAGAGATGAGATATTTGATGCTTATTACTGCCTAGGATAATAGAATCCCAACAACTTAGATCAACTTTATGATTAATTAGGATGGAAAGCATCTCCATGCAGAGTATAAACAAATAGGGGGACATAAGGTCGCCTTGTCTAATGCCTCTGCTCAGAGTGAAATAACTAGTTCTCGTGCCATTAACCAGTATGTCTATTCTGCTAGATGAGATACAGTTCATTATGAGCTTTGTGATATTCGGGGGAAATTTGAAAAATCTTAAGGCTCTAAAGACAAATAATCATTCTAGGCGATCGAAGGCCTTTTCCAGGTCAATTTTTAAAATCATGGTATGCTTCTTACCACGATACTTGTTCATTTTGAGAATTAGTTCTTGAATAATAATAACATTGTCACATGCTTTCCTATTTTTTAGGAAGCTAGTTTGATATGGGCTAATAATCGTATTCAAAAAGGGTTTTAACCTATTAGTAATGATCTCAGTAATAATTTTATAAATAGTATTGCATAAGCCTATGGGTCTAAAGTTTTTTAAATTATTGGCATTCAGAATCTTAGGAATTAGGCAAAGCAAAGTATCATTAATATTATGAAGGATAGTACTAATATTGAATACCTCTTGGCATAGGTTTGTAACTGATTTACCAACAATATTCCAATATTTTTAGAAGAAAAAGGGGTGAAGTCCATCCGGCCCAAGTGCCTTATAAGGCTTAAACGAAAAATATGCTTTTATAATTTCAGAGTTAGTAATAATGGGGGCATCTAATGAGGTTAAATCTAGATTGATAAAACAACTAGGGTCATCCTTAATATGTCTCCAATTACTAAATTTGTGAGAGGTTGTGAAAGTTTTTTCATATTAGTCTTTTGTATGATTAATAATTTCCTCAGGGTTATCAATCCATGTACCATGGTCGTTTTTGAAGAAAATAATTTTATTGATTCTTTTTCTATTAGTGGCCATGATATGGTAGAATTTAATATTTGCATCACCCTCATTTAGCCATTCGATTCTAGAGCGAAGCTTCCAGTAATTCTCTTCAATTCTAAGAATATTACTATAGTCTTGTATTAGCAAGGATTCCAAAGTTTGAAGGAATGCACTATTATGGTAGGAAGATGAATTTTGAATTTTGTTAAGCCTTGCTAGGATCGCCTTTTATTTTTAAAAATGTCCCCAAATGTATTATTTTTTCAAATGGTGACAATATCTTTAAAAGTGGACACTGCTTGGTTATAAGAATTGTTACACCAAGCATTATTGACAATGGTTTTGAAACGAGGGTGGTTACACCAAAATGGTTCCAACCGGAATGGCTTGCCCAATGAATGACACTATCTTGGAAAGATATTACTGAGTAGTGAATTATGGTCGGAATCAGTCTTAGGCAGATGAGTTATAGAAGCATCCGAAAAAATTTAGATCCATTGATCATTACCAAATACTTTGTCCAGGCGCTCCATGATAAGGCTATTATTAGTAAATCTACTATTTGACCAAGTATACTTACAACCTTTATAACTAAATCTTGTAAATTACAATAATTTAAACTATTCCAAAGCTTAATGGCACGTCTACGATTAAGAGGTCTACCTCGTATTTTATCATTAGCACTAAACACATCATTAAAATCACCAACTACTAGCCACGGGCCATTGTAACTATCCGCTATATTTTCCAAATTTTTCCACATTTGATCTCTAATAATAGCATTAGTACTAGCATATATAGAAGAGAATAATCATTTAAAATTAGTGGGTCGTGCCTCAATTGTTGCATGAATTTCATGGTTCCTACGCACAAAGTTGTGAACGTTCACTTTGGTACGGTCTCAAAGTATCACCATGCCCACAGCTTGGCCATCAGTTGACCTCAATTAGCTCAAAAAAACCAAAGTCATTCAACAAGGAAGCATGAGCTTGTATTCTTGTCTCGAGTAGGGTAACTATGCATGGCTTGTGGTGAACCATAAGCTCCCTAAAATTCCTTCTAAAATCCTCATTATTTTCTCCCCTAATATTCCAGATTATGATGTTAGTAGGATTAAATATATTAACAGTTTGGGTTGGGTTGTGACCATTATCCAATCCTTCCCTAGCAGCGATTGAGTTACCCCTCTGAGATGGCACAAGGATCATTGCTCTGTTCCCCACAATTGGGTCGTATGGTGGACGAATATCTATTGCATACTTGTATAGATTCCGGGGACAAGAGAGAATGTGCCTCTTCTCTTGAGCTTCTTTGAATAAGAAAACCTTTACCTCGTTTAGATTTACCAATTCCACCACTGATTCCCCTATCAAATCTATTGGATCGATCATTTCCTTTTCCACTGGGTTGCTTACGTTTGGAGCTACTGGGGGATTGAGATTGATGTCTTCCACAGGGATTTGCATGTTGGGGTTCTGTGGATGTTTATGGTGTTGTGGTGTTTCCCACTGCATCAATATTGGATTTACAACAGTTAGGGCTTCTGGTGAAAAGAAGGGGAGGTTTAGGCCCAGGTTCTGGGGTAAAATAGGAACTGGATTGAAATGGGGAGGTAGGTTCCACTAGGCTCTCATCTCTTGCACTAGATTTGGGTTCATTGCTGGTGCTAAGGGCTGTAAAATGTTGTTCACCCAGACGTGATTCATGTAGTTGCTCATAGCAATGTGAAGACCCTCGGACACTAGTTGAGCCAAATAGTATGGGTTTTGGATCAGTATTACAATTTCATGCCCATTGATTGTGGAATTGAACATAAGACCCCTCCCTATAAGACATATCTCTATCCAGGACAGTGGATGATGGTCCTATGGCAATGGAGGTTGAACACAAATTATTGGATTGTTTGGAAGTTTATTTAGTAGTGATGGAGGGTTTTCCATGTTCATTGGTCTTGGGGGACGAAGGATTTGAATGAGTCTATATCTCCTCCTGTTGTTCAATGGAAGTCTTGGCATTTTTTGAAGATTGATTATCACTTAAATTGGAGGAGATGGAAGAGTAGGGTATGATTGCATTGACATGCATGCAATCTGTAATGGTTAGCGTAGGAGATATAGAAAAAGATTTTGCATGGCAAGATTTGGCCACATGTCGCATGCTTTCCTCTATTTGTTTATTCAGTAACGATTCAATGGACAAGTGTGGGTTGGCATTTGTAGTATTTTTATTTTTAGTGGTCATGTCATTAGAGTTAATAATATCGGTGTTAATTGGGTTACTAGTTAAATTACTAGCATTATTATTTCTAGAAGAAATGTTTGGGACAAGGTTAATAGGTTTAGTAGAGGTATTATTACTTTTAGTAGTAAATGATGTGTCCAATTGACCTATGGACTGCTGCATGTCGACAACATTATTTAATAATAAAGAATTATTTTTTGGAGGGTTAGAGTCCAAAACAGTGTGCTCATTGCACAACTTGGAGAAGCGGTTTTCCAGCTGAAAATCGGGTGTTTTAACTTCCATTATGGTATTGGTGGAATTAGCCATACGAGTATGGAGCATATTACCTTTTGTAGATGACAAAGAGTTAGGATCCTCATTGACAGATCAACTTTTGAGTATTAATATACTTACCTGTAGAGGCATTGAATATTTTAACATCAATACCTGCCTCCATAGATGCTTCCTTGCCTGTCTTTAGAATTCTCCTATATGATATTCTTGATTTTTGAAAGGATACAGTGTGCTAGTCATCTTCATTGTTTGATTTGTTTGAACTTCGAGTGCCTTGGTGATGTACTGCTCTTTCTTTATTATTCTCCACCAGGGACAGTAGAGTTAATAGGATAGAGCATTGGCCTAAGGTGTGTCCTATTGAACCACATTTATTATACAGAATTTTATCACCATCATGTTCAATTATTTGTTTGTGCTCTTCAATAAATATGAATTTAGCCACTGATTTGTCTATTGGAACTTCCACACAAAGTTTAGCATAACACCTTCTCAACGTGGGTGATGCACATGCATCAATTTTTAGGAGTTTCCCAATAGAGTTACCAATTTTTTGAAGGATGATCCCGTCATAAAATTCAGTAGGCAAATTTGGGAGAGGGATCCAAACAACAATGCATATTTATTTTGCATCAGATGCTACGAAATTAGGTTCCCACCTTTGGCAGGATAGGAAGTGACTAAAGATGAACCATGATCCTTTTTGGAGGACTAAATTCATGCTCTCTTGCTTTTGAAATTTTGCAATATAGTAATCTAAGCCTAAATCGATTAGAGAAAATTTTTTATTTACTTTCCACAGTTCCTTAACCTTTTTTTTAAGAATTTGGTGAAGAGTTTGTTTACCTTGTAATTTAATGATTGTGGAATATTTCAAAGGCATATACATACAGTTTCTATCCTCTTATGAGAGAATAATTTTTCTTTTTCCAAATGTATTTTCATCTGCATGCCTTGACGAGAAGAAAGTATGAGCATCATTGGATAGTGGGACGGTGGTTTCAATTATGATATCCGTTTCTTCTGTTCCCCTAATTAATTTTTCTTTAAAGGTAGTTTGTTGATTTCCAGAAATTTTAAGGGTATCATCGATGGTAATGTCGGGTGGCTTGGGGGGAATAAGAGCCATTTCTGTATCAGTATCCATGTTTGGATTACTAGTGAATTTGGTTGAGGTAATCTTGGAATTTTTAGATAGAAAAAGGGAGCTTCTCTCTAACCCAGTCGAAGATATAGGCATAATTCTGATAAACATTTTTAAATTGGAGAGATTCATAAATGAAACTACACAATAATTGTGTGTAAAGTTTTTCCTTTCCTCGCATAGTTAATAGGGAATAAATGACCCAATCAATAGTAGTGGCATGGAAATCACTAAGTTCAAATCCTTTTGCACTATGTTTCATATAGTGATTTAGACGTGAAATTATCTAAATTCGACCTGACCTGTTCATTTGCCACCACTAATTGCAGTCCTAAAAAATACAAAATCCACAATGGCCTCGAGAATTATCTTGAAACCACATGCAATTCAACCCCAAATAGAGATGGGATTTACTTGTTTATTAATCAAGTAACATAATTCTAATCAATTGCTAAACTTTTGTTTATATTTGACTGCGTTTTCTTTGCTTTTCACATAAAAGATGTTGATGAAATAAGAATAAGGAAGAAAAGAAAAAAAAAATCGTACATCTAGTATGATATGTAATACTCTCACATTGTAAATGTTGGTATTATTTTCTAAGTTTGTGACTTTTTCAATTTGAAAACATTGTTTGTAGGTGTGAACGACCGGCGGTGGTGGGCACGAGGAGAGGTAGAGAGAGACCTAAGAAGTATTTGGGAGAGATGATTAGGCAGGACATGACGCGACTTAGGATTACTGAGGACATGACCCTTGACAGGGAATTGTGGAGGTCGAGCATTAAGGTTTTAGGTTAGGGGGAAGTTATGAATATTTCTACAGAGCACTAGAGTGAGACTAGCCAGTTAGGAGTTAGTCTTAGGATTCTAGTCTTAGGATGCTACTGATCCGCTACTGATTCAGGGCTTTATTTGCTGGATATTATTATATCTTCCATCTTTTTCGTATTGCCTATATTTCTTTATTGCTGTTATTTTGTTATTTTATGTTGTGTTATGTTATTTTGTTATGAGTCTTTTGATAGTACTAATTTATCGTCTTTTGTTGCTTTCTTGAGTCGAGGGTCTCCTGGAAACAGCCTCTCTGCTCCTCGGGGTAGGGGTAAGACCTGCGTACATATTATACTCTCCAGACCCCACTTGTAGGACTATACTGGGCCGTTGTTGTCGTTGTTGTTTGTACATGGAATGATCAGTTTTCGAAAAAGGAAAAAAATTCCAATTTTTTTTTTTTCTTTCACTCACAAAACTTCCGTTTGTCTATAGATAGTTTTTCCGATTTTCAAATTTTTTTAATTCAAAAATGTGTTTGTCCATGAAATTTTGCAAGCTTTTGAAAAATTTTCGAAAATGAGTTTTTCAAAAACCAAAAAGTGATTTTGACCACTTTTCAAAATTTTTATTTTCCCACTCACAAAACTACAATATTTTTTCAAGCAAAATGCATGTCCAAACATTATTTCAAATTCCAAATACCATTTTTCAACTTAACTTCAAGTACTATTTTTTTCAAATTTTATAATTTTTATGTCCAAACGCATACTTAAACTTTTATTTCAAATAAAATGCATGTCCAAATACAATTTCAACTTCTAAAAATTACTTTTCAACAAAAGTTCGAAAACTCCTTTTTGAAGATTCAACTATATCTACGTCCAAACGCTAGTATTAAGTGTTTGGATGCAAACTTTTGCGGAAAAAAAAAAAAAGAAGAGAGAGAGGTCACTGTTGTAAAAGAAAGCGAAAAAAACGAGGAAAAAAAAAGAATTAAGCACTTCTGAGTTAATTTTAACTAAGAAGAGGACATGAGAATATACATATATACTTTATTCTAAATTAATATTTTTTCTATTTAATCATTCCGGTATCCTTAAAAATGTGTTTAATATATACTCTAATTTATTTGGAATATAGGTGTAATTATCTGGCACCGTGTGCGTATTATCTGGCAAATCAGTGTAGCAACAGTTTAAAACATTTATGAGAATAAAGTGGAAAATCCAATTGTCAAAAATTGTACAGAAAAAGAAGTCAGGTTCAATTTAATAATTAGACGGTGCTGAGTGTTGACTTAACGCGTCAAACTGGAAATACAATAATACCCTCAAAGTTCTTCTAACATTAAATACTTACTCACTATTAGAAATTCACATCAAATCATATTAATATATTATAATTTATGATAAATTGAGGTTCCTCTATTAAATAATTATGATTTAATGATAACTATATATGAAGATATACATTATGTATTCATTGAATTAATGTAAATACTTAGTGCGAATAAATATTACTATTCAATATTCTCATCTATTTGAAAATAACAAATTTGATTTCATTACTAGTGACTTTCAAAATAGAATATTAATTAACTATGAGGTGTGGATAGCTTTTTTTTTCTGAATTGAATCCGTTTGATATATCTAATATGTACCTTGAATATTATATAAAATAATAATATTTTAACATTTGAATGTCTTATATAAAAGTTTTAAGTTTTGTGTAGAAGTGGTGTAAGCAATCATATCGTTTAAAAATAATTACAGACAACTTTATGCAATAAACATTTATAGATTATTTAAAATTAATCTAGTTAGTAATTGTGTAGGAATCAAATGGAAAATGGAACCAAAAAAAAAAGGAATAAATCCAACCATCTTTGCCGGATAGACCTCCTTGATTGGTTCCATTTGACTGACAGAATTTCATTCATTCATTCATGCTTTGACAACCACGACGACAATAATCCAGTAAAAGGGAGGATAAAATTTACGCACACCTTATCCTTATCCGAAGGGATAAAGAAATTATTTCCGGGAGACAAACCTTACAATCAAGTTCCTATAAGTTCATTACAAATAAATCCATATGATAAACATTAATTTATAACTTGATAAAATAATAATTAACCTGATATAACGTGTTAAACTGTAAACAATATATACAAATATTTATACTGTCAGTGTACATAAAAATAGGGGCAAGTCTTCCACAAACAGAGGACATCCACACAAAAAGATAAGTCAAGAAGGCCAAGTCAAAAACACCAACTTTGTACAAGTCAAGAAATCTCAACCACATTCTAATAGAAAAATCAACTATATGATGCCAATAGGCAACTTTTCCAATCTTGACAAGTCAAGGTACAAACAGAACAGCACACAGTACAATCCACATAAAGCACATATCAGTTACATCATCTAGATCTATTTAGCTAGTTAACTTCTAAATTTTAATGTATTTGTACATAGAAAAACCAATCATTTAAATCCAATTACAAACTTTAGAATCCATAGTCTTTTATATCTGCCACTAATCTAAAAAGATTATTATTCTTAACCTTGTTGACCACTGCATTATTATAATACAAAAACAAGAATCACAGCAATCTCACATATATAAGAAAATCTCAACTTCACCACAGATAAAAGATAAAAGAACTAGTAAAACAATTTTAAAAAAGAATTTACCTTTTTATAATCCCAAAAGTGAAATCTTGAAAAAGGTGAATGGCAGTTGAATCAACTTTAACACAAACTTTAGACTCCAACAAGAAACCAAACAAGCTAAGATCTATCAGATTTCCAAGACTGTCTTTCTTGAAAAAAACATCCTCAAAAAATAGCACAAAATCAAAGTTTTCTTGTCTCTCCCTTGATCCAACAATTGATAACTTGAGCTCTCACCAACTAAATCCAGTGAAAATGCCAGATTTATCACCAAATTATATGAAGGTTACAACTAGCTATGATGCAAAGAAAGGAAGTAGTTCTCAGGTAAAATTAATGTCTGCACTTTCTTGATTCTTGCATTTGATCAAACAGTATTAATGACACAGAAGGTATGTTACACGGATTCTTCAAAAAATTTGCCGCCCCAGTGTCAAATCCTTAAAAAATGCATTACTTTTGGAGGATCTGACACGCACCCAACGGTATTTTGAAGAGTCCGAGCAACATAGCACAAGAAGTGTTGACTTAGTCCTAGTAGTCTATCAGTATGATGAATAAAAAAATGTGTTGATAAAGACATAATATTACAGTATGAACTTTCTTGTCAAAGTTATGAAAGTTTCATTTCTTACTTGAACTGATCATTGTTAAAGAAAGCAAAAGACCAGTTCTCTCATTTGTTTAACACCCTTTTTCATGTTTCAGAAGGCAGTAGATGAGATCTCAATTGATTCATCAACTTCAAGATCATTAGCAGCTGAATTATCTGCACAAAATAAGGATGACAAAATCAAGAACAGACCAGTAATGAAAAAGATAATGAAGAATTTTGGGGGCACAAGGTCATTTAGAAGAAGGTCAAGATCAGTAATCAAGAACCCTATATCTGATTATGCTGCAAGTTCTCATAATCCATCTTCAGTTGATGTTTCAGAATCATCACCACCACCCCACTATAGGAAAGCAACAAGTTGTTCTGAAGGTAAAGGTTATTCTCATTCAAGTTTACATAATAGCTATGAATCTAGCTTTGATAGTAGTGATCAAAGCCGGAGTCCGAGGAAATATGTGCAGAGTTTGTCTAGGACAACTAGTATGAGAAGTGTGAAGATTTTGATAAATAAGGCTAGTTTTAAATCCAAGAGGGGTTCCTCTAAATGCTGTCAAATTCCGGATAAGGCAACATGTTCTTCGACTCTTAAGGATTCTAAGTTCCGCGAACATGTGGTGTTTCAACCTGGACAAACTGAATCAGATAGGATTTCTAAGTTTAAAGTTTGTTCATATCATCATTGTTCTCTGCATGGAGGACATTATGATGATCCTTCGCCCCCATTAAAGCGCGTATATAGGAGGAAAAGATTGCTGAAATCACAAAAAAGTATCAGAATGAAAAGTGAGTCAAGAAATGGAGAGAAGTTCTCTGAAATGACTCAATTCAGCCCCAGTGTAGATCCTTCTGTTTGTGTAGAAAGCAATACTAAAGAAGATGCTGGATTTTACGAGGCTATTGAATATGCTGATCTTGCTGAGATTGCCTTTGGTGAAACATCATTTCCAGAACAAAGTTACCAGGAGACACTCAACATAATGAGAAAGTATTCTACACAAGAGCAAGGCACTCTTTTTACAGCTTCAACATGCTGCAGTTGTATGGCACGAGAGCGAAGTGAATCCGTTTCTGTTACTGATGCTGTAGACTCAAAAGATGATAGTGTTACAGCATCAGCTGTTTTCGATCACCAGGAGAGAAATCCTTCACTTGTCTTAAAACAAGATGATAGTGTCTCTACGTCTGGTAAGGATGAAAGCAACAACAGAACGAGATCGGTGTTGGATATTTTTAATGGAGCAAAATGTAGCAGTGCAAACACTCAGTCTGAAGATGGATTATTCACTAATAGAACGAGATCGGTGTTTGATATTTTTCATGGAGAAAAATGTAGCAGTGAAAGCTCTTCAGTTTCAGCTAGAAATATCCAGCTGGAACTTGGAAATATCCAAGAAAAGGATGGCAAAGCTGATCTGGACGAGGACGTTGATAGCACATCAGGTTCAGCTGTGGATTCTGAATCCAAGAATTATCTTCCACTTGAAGTTGCTGAACCAAAGAAGAAGCATATGAGCATGTGGAGTCTGATTCGTAGGCATATGATTCCGGATGCATCAGCAGAATCTGAGAACAAATCATCTAGTGGAGTTAACGAAGAAAGTTCTGACTCATGTTCAGATTTATCTGAAAGAGAATTTATACCTGCAAATGAGGATGCAGAAAATCAAGAAGTTGAATTGCGGAAACTTTTCGCCATCAAGCTGGTACGAGAAGCAATCGAAAGAATACTCCTTCCAGAAGTTCAATCTGATGACCAATCAGTTACAAGCGAGTCCAGTGCAGATCAAGAATCCTTGGAAATGAATCACATTGAAGGTATGAAATTAGTGCAACCTATATTTGTCTTTCATTTGTTTAATGAGAGACTTTCGGAAACAGTCTCTCTATCCCCTCGGGGTAGGGGTAAGATCTGCGTACGCACTATCCTCCCCAGACCCCACTAGTGGTATTTCATATGGGTTGGTGTTGTTGTTGTTGTTGTTTAATGAGAGTTTTAGCATGAGTAGATGTAAGTTTTACCTGTTCTCACTATTGGAATGATCCTGAAAAGTTGATGTATGTTTTTTCAATGCAACAGTGTCTACCAAAGAGAACTTGGAATCAAAAAGTTTGAACAAAGAAAACATTGGCGGCTCAGAGAAGGAGCCAGCACGAAAAGAAGTCAAAAGCAAACCCGAGAAGAGAGCACCAAAACACTGGAGCAATCTTAAGAAGTGGATACTTCTCCAACGATTTGTTAAGGAATTGGAAAAGGTGAGAAAGATCAATCCAAGGAAGCCGCAGCATTTGCAGTTGAATCCTGATCCTGAGGCAGAAAAGGTTAATCTAAAACCTCAAACAGTGGATGAGAGGAAAAGAGGAGAAGAATGGATGCTTGATTATGCACTTCAGAAGGCGATAAGTCAACTTGCTCCGACTCAGCAAAGAAAAGTGGAATTGCTTATAAAAGCATTTGAAACTGTAGTTCCACCCCAAGGAGACAATAGCCAGGTTGCATTTCCTAAGCTCAGAGCCAGCAGTGAAGAACAATTGACAATCACAAATAGGGAGAATGAATTTGTCTCTAGAGCAGGCGATACGGGGACTAAGGCAGAGAAAGTTATTTCAGGCATAGACAGAACATGTGAAGAAAATGACTGCTCTAAGTACAAAGATGATGATATTCAACAGTCTATACTAAGGCAGAAGTTGGATGAAGTGACAAGCGCTTCAAATGATGGCGCTTTGATGGAAGCAAAAACAAAGAAAGAAGATCAGGAAGATAGTTCAAATGATCCTAGTAAAGAAACATTCTCTGCGGGCTCAGCAAAAGAATGTGAGAAAGCACCTAAAGCTGTTCGCGGATTTTCTCTCCTATTAGCAATGTCCGGTCCAAAGAAAGATGATGAAGCATCCCAAAAGCAGGTGGATAAGCGGAACTACATCAGCATGTGGCACATGATATCACAACATGTTCTATCAGACGTTGCATCAAAAGTTGGAAATGAACTACTTGATGGAACTGATGATGAGGTGGAGGACAGCAATACACCAACTGGAACGAGAACCTGTAATTCTCGCCAGGATTTCACCG
Source organism: Nicotiana glauca (assembly GCA_026770625.1). Classification (NCBI taxonomy): domain Eukaryota; kingdom Viridiplantae; phylum Streptophyta; class Magnoliopsida; order Solanales; family Solanaceae; genus Nicotiana; species Nicotiana glauca. Next base: position 6,118 of record MU673888.1, on the reverse strand, counting down.
ACACAAAGAATGATGCAGACACAAGCAGGGAAGATCGTAATCCAAGCCACAATGGGAGAAATTTTTGCAGAGATGATGCTGTCAAACTCATACGAGAGGCAGTTAACGAGATCCTTACAACGCCAATTCAAGACGATTCATCTGATACACAGTCGGTCACCAGTGATGTAACCATGGACCAGGAGTTTTCAGAAATGGAAGGTGAAGCAAAGAACAGCTCACATTCTACAGAGGAGAGCTTGACAAATCATGACATGAGCGAAGATGGAAAAACGTTTGATCGAGAAACAAAGGGTTCGGAAGCTAATACTATCAGCACAGAAGAAGACAAAGCACTTCCTTTGGCCAAGAACAAAATTGAGCCACAAAAATCAAAAAACTGGAGCAAGCTGAAGAAGTTGATCCTCCTCAAGAGATCAATCAAGGCACTGGAAAAAGCTAGGAAATTTAATCCACGAGCACCTCAGCTTCTGCCTCCGACACCTGATCAAGAACCTGAAACAGTGGATTTAAGGCATCAAATGACAGATGAGAGGAAAAAAGCAGAAAAATGGATGCTTGATTATGCAATGCAGCATATAGTCACCACGCTAACTCCCGCCAGGAAAAAAAGAGTGGCGATGCTTGTGGAAGCATTCGAAGCAGTTGTTCCACTCCCAGAAATATGAATCCAACAAATTCTTTGACTACTTTCCTATAGGAATTATGAAGGTAAGCATACTTTCCTGTATTCTTAGTAATTCACTGATTGTGAAATAACAAAAAGGGAACTCAAAGGTAACCTAAAGAATTAACAGAAGTCTAGGCTAAATAGGACTACAGAAACCAATTTATGCAGTTCTAAAGGTTTTTACGACCAGTGAGGCTACAAAGAAGAATTAGCCAGTCAGTAGAAGTCTAAAATGAGAGTAAGAAGGCAGACTGGTGCTCTAAGCTCCCGCTATGCCCAGGGTCCGGGGAAGGGCCGGACCACAATGGTCTATTGTATGCAGTCTTACCACGTATTTCTGCAGGAGGCTTTTTCCTCGGCTCGAATCCGTGACCTCCTGGTCACCTAACAACATCTTTACTGTTGTTAGAAAAAGACAGAGAAGCTGTGTTCGGAAGACCCTCGGCCCAGGAAGGGGAGAGAGGAGGACAAATAACAAGCAAATCGATCTGACAACCAAAGAAACAAAATACAAAACTAGCAAAAGGTAATGCAATCTGAAAACCGAAACACAAGGCAACAACAAGTAGTAACAACCTTCAATGAGAGTGATGAATGATAAATTCTGACAACGTTTACTGATTTTATTCACTATAAGAGAATTCTAATCTGTGGTAACCAATATGCAGGTTATAACTTGAGAAGTTGTGCATTTGTATTGGAAGAGATTGTTTCAGCACATAAGTGATCAATACAACAAGCTTTCATTGATTCATTGTGCAGCAATTGCTAGATAGAAGTTTGATGTGAGGTTGCATATGAAGTTTTGTATAAAAGTAGATAGGAACAATTATACTTTGTGCTACAGAGTGTGTTCTATATTATTATGACAATTATATTATCAGCTCTGAGAATGGTCATGTATGTATTAATGGTCAGTTACATACAATCAAAAAGACTGGGAGCCTTGGAGCAACCTTAAAATTGTCTCTGTGTGACTTATAGTCTTGGCTTCGAGCAGTGTAAGCTGCCGCTAATGCTTTCATTACGGTAGGTTATATCTTTTGGGGTACCGCCAGTCCGGCCTTTTTTTTTTTTTTTTGTGAAAACTAGTCGTTGGGCAACGGCTTAAATTGCAAAATAGCCGTTGCCAACGTTAATAAACGGCCAAAAATGACCTCCACCCCCTCTCCCCCCAAATACTTCCAAACTTTTAATATAACCCCTAAGTTTATTAAATTACATTGTGGCCCTATTTTCTACTATAAATAACCCCATTCTTCTTCATTTTTTCCCACAAAAAATCAATTCTCTCTCAAATCTCTTACATTTTAATATTCTATCTATATTATTTTCTCAATTTTGTTACTATTAACTATCAAGTGATAACTTTCAAGTTTCAAGTATTTGGGCAAATTTTTGGAGCAACTTTCAAGCTTCAAATTAATTCGTCAAGTTTTTGGAGCAATATTTTGGGTAATTTCTTCAAGTTTCAATATTTAATCACTGTGCACCCATTCCATCACTTAATTTTAATATATAATTTTTGCGTATTATTTTAGTGCTTAATTTTGTGTTTACTTTACGTGTTCTATTTTCCTATTTCATTTATGTGTTTAATTTTGTGTTAGTTTTTTTAATTTAATTTCGCATTTAAATTATGACACCTAAAAATGTATTTGGCATGTTTAAAAAAAGTAGTAAAAAAATAGTAAAAGTGAAAGTAGTAGTAATCCTAATCCCTAATCCTTCTCCTAAAATTAGAAAACATATACTCCCTCCGTTTTAATTTATGTGAATCCATTTGACTGGGCACGGAGTTTAAGAAAAGAGAGAAGACTTTTGATCTTGTGGTGTAAAATGAGGCACTTTTATTTTGTGTAGTTATAAATCATTGCATAAAGGTAAATTGTTTCCAAATAAGGAAAGAGGTCATTCTTTTTGGCACAGACTAAAAAGGAAATAGGTTCACATAAATTGAAACGGAGGGAGTAGATGAAATGACTCATGTTGATGAAACTTCATTTTTTCAACCCCTGCATGTTATAATATTAATGTCGGAGAACAACTAGATCATGAAGCTTTACAAAGAAAATTTGGCATGATATTTTTTTGAGGACGAAGAAAATGAGGATGAAGAAAACGAGGAAGAAGAATTAGATGAAATACCCACTAGTTCCACAACACAAGCTCCAACTCAGAGTCAATCTCGGTATGGAGCTTTACCCTCTGTACCCCCTGTAAGGGGTAAGCCTAAAGCTAAACGTCTCAAAACATCACTTGTATGAAATTTTTTTAAACATGATAAAGTCAATCATCGTGCTATATGTGAAAAATGTAAGCAACAATTTACACACACAAAAAGTGGTGAGCTGGGGGTTTAACCAAACACTTAAAAAAGGATCACAAATCTTTATGGATACAAGCTATCATTTGTAACTTATCATTTTGTAAAAACTTAGACAAAAATCTAACCGTTGTAAAATTTTAAAAACTTAGTCATTTTCAAAAACCTAGATTTTTTTTATAAAAAAATAATACACTTAGGGCCCACGAACCCGTCCCGTCCCGTTCCGTTCCGTTCCGTCTCATACCGTCCCATCCCGTCTGTTAGCGGGACGGGATGGACCGACCTTTTCGTCCCGTTTGTCCCGTCCCCTTTCGTCCCGTCCTGCCACCGTCCCTCTTAAATGTCGTCCCGTCCCGTCCTGTCCCGTTAATTTTGTCTCATTCCGTCCCGTCCCGTTGGAAGCCAGTAGGAGTAATAGATAACGATCTATTTGGTTTGGTTGCATCATTGCCTTATTTTATGTTCATCTTGCTCTTACTATAGTTTTTTATTTTTTCTTCATCCTGCCCTTTTAATATTATTTTAGCTCATACTTTACTTCCTCTTTGTAATATTGTACGTCTATTTTTTAAATTGCTGATGTGTGACATCATGAAACGACGTAAAATTATACAATTTATACAACACAATACAATAGAAGACAATACGATCGAACAGTATGTAACAACCATCCAAAGGAAATTGATATTTAAGTTTTATTGTTTCTCAAAGTCAGTAGGATTAATTTGGAAACTTCTCTTATATACAAATAACAGTTACGTTTCTTGAGGAAATAATTTCCTAAGTAAGAAATAAGTAGGACGAAATTTCAGGATATTAATCCCACGGATAGAATAGTTGAGATCTTAAATAACGATACTTTTCAATTAAAGAGTGAAGATGAAAAATCAACTTTTATAGGTAGGGGTGTCAATGGTTCGGTTCGGACAGTTATTTTATAAAATTTATACTATACTATTTTTTCGGTTATTCTATTATGTATAACCAAAATTAGACTTTTCGAAACCGTCCCAATTATGTCGGTTTCTCTTCGGGATCGGTGCGGTTCAGTTAATTTTTGGTATTTTTTAAAATATCATGTAAAATTCACCATTAGAAGTAGAATGCAATAACATACATTCTTTTATAGGATTTAGCAAAACTCTCTAGACATTTTTACCGTTTAAAGGGTGATGAACTAAAAAATAGATGGCTAGAGTATAGATCCGTCAACTATTCTACAACAACGTAAAAGAAATCAAACAAAGGCAAAGAAAATATAAATCACACGAGTTGAAAGATATACCAAGATGAGACTCAAGAATAAAGTCTATAGTAGATAAAATATTCAAAAAGATATATCAAAATTATATGAAAGGAAACATATTCAATATATTGTAGTTTGCTACTCATAATCGTTAGAATACTTTATATTGCTAATAAAGATACTTGAAATAACTTAGTTTAAGTAGAGGTAGCATAACAAATTTTAGAAATTAGTATTTTGAGTTTAATTACTTGTTGGCTTGTAATAGTTTTCATAATTTCAAGGCCCAAAGAAAATTTAATACATTATCATTTTTAAACTTACCAAGTAAATATATTTTCCACATGTAAAATTTATTCGGTATGGTTCGGAATTTTTTCGATTTATTTTTATAAAATAAAAAACATACCCTAATAATCACTACAAAAAAGTATGTATTTAGCGACGACCCAAATCCATTGCTAAAGGGTATTTTCCGTCGCTAATCAAGGTTAGCGACGGATTAGCATCGCATTAACATTTGTTACTGATTTGCTCGTTGCTAAGCCGTTTGCGACGGAAAAGTGGAATCCGTCGCAATAGTAGCGACGGATTAGCGACGAACAATAACCGTTGCTACAATTTGCGACCAAATTTCTGTCGCTATATTAGAAAATTTTGTCACTAAATTCACAATGCATTTCGTCGTTTGGAATACTTTTGCGACAGAAATGCTGTCGCTAATCCATCGCCAATATTTTCAGACTCATTCCAGCTTTTCATTTAGCAACCAAAATCGGTTATTGCAATTTGTCGCAATATTTTTCATGCAAATTACTAAAATTGATACAATCTACCGCATGCACAATATTGTATGTAAATTACTAGATATCCTTAATAATAACTAAAATTCATACAAATTAACATACTTCAAGATCTAAAATGATATGAAAATACATATAGCTAATACAATTAAGTTCAAATTATCCCTAACACCAATAATAAAGTTCAAATAAAAAAGGTGTGAATTATCCCTAACACCGACAATAACGTTAAAAAAAAAAGCTTCCAAACCAAAAAGATGCGAATTATCCCTAACACCAATAATAAAGTTCAAAACAAAAAGCTTCCAAATACGAGGCTTAGGGGTTAAGGTTATCATCTGAAACTGATGGATAAACCCCATGAACAGTAGCAGTAGGAGGAACATGAATATTTGGTACCACATCTGATGGATGGTCAGTAGAAGTCGGGGAGGGTGACGAAATCATTTCACGCACCCGCTCAGTCAATACTGGAAGCATCTGATCAGCTAGCACAGGAACTATGTGCTCTGTTAGTGCAGGAATGAAACGCATCACTAACTCATCCAGGTTCGATGCTGATTGAGCACTCGAAGGTGGTCTTGACGATGAAGCATCTGATCCAAAAGAGCCACGAAGATTCGGTCCATAGTAGCATTTTGCTTGAGATCCAAGACCATATACTCTTCTTTTCTTTTCCCCTCCCGCGGCTTCATAATACGCTTTCAATTGATCAATATCAGATTGAGCTTGTGTTTGGTCCTGTAATATTTCCTGATACCTTTCCTATCAAGAATGTTGAGCATTTAATTAAATAATAGGGAGGATATTTTTCATACTCTTTTTATATTGTAGTAAATAAGATTATACAATATTGGACTTACATGCACGATTTGAGCTTTGTCATCAAGAAAAGATTTTCCATCATGCCCATGTGTATGGACGTATAAATGTAACTCACTTGGTGTTGGGTCTCGACCCTTTTGAATAGCCTATACAAAAAAAATTATTTTTACAAGCATCAAAATATTACTATAGAACCAGAAGTTTTGTCACATCTATAACTAAAAGCATAAAAGAAGTGCCACAAG
>MU673887.1:150555-174690 GCA_026770625.1 Nicotiana glauca | reverse complement strand
CAACATGGGCATCCAATGTAGTATCCAATGTAGCATCCAATGTAGTATCCAATGTACAAATTATTCATAACAAAAAAATAATAATAGGTGGGTGTAAGTTGTAACAAGTTGGTATTAAGGACCGTTTGGTCATAGCTTTTGCTAAAATATATTTTTGAGATTTTTTTGGCAAATATATTTGACCATAAATTTTATCTACATTTTGGCAAATTCCCAAAACCCAAAACCAAAATTCCAAAATCAGCTCAAGCCCAAAATATCACTATTATTTTTTTTAAAAAATTACCCAAAACTTTTGTATTTTATAAAAGAGCCCATCATTTATTATTTTATAACAATGTTGCTTCATCTTTTCGGTCATCTGATAGTGTATTATATAGTTCATTATAAAAGTAATAATTTTGTACCAAATTTATTTATGTTCAGGACTATGGTTTGCGATAATATATTGAATGTTATTATTGATAACGGTACTATTGTGTATTTGTGATAACTTTTAGAACTTGTGGGTACTTTTTTTTTAAAAAAAAAGTAAAATATATTTTGAAAACTTATGTCCAAACACATTTTCATCTTCAGACCAAACTTCACCTAAATAAGATTTTTCAAAATAAATTTGGGAATCTATACCCAAATGCTAGCTAAAAATTTTGCTATATTGCAAAAAACAAAAAAGCCAATCACGTGAAAAACTCAACAATTATTACCAACAAATATAGTATAAATATAATGCGTCTTAAATGATTATGACATGATAAAAAGCAATTTGGGATCCTAACAAAATAAAGGTAGTACTATGTATTTTAAAATTAATAATTTGACACAAGACATAAATATTTATATGACTGTTAATTATCTCGTTAAAAATAAAAAAAAAGTCTAAGTTAAATTATTTTAAATATTCTAAAATTTATATTTTTTGAAATAGACTAAAAAATAAAAAATAAATGTAATACTTATTAATTAAATCACTTGCAAAAGTTGTTTTACAATATTCGTAGAGAATTTATTAGTGAAAAATCCAGTAATAATCACTTTTCTTAAGGAAAAAAACACACACACACACACAAAGAAGTGATTAGAAGCTTGTCATTTGTCAACTACCCCAACGCCCCAACCCCACAAAAAGTACAGCTTGTTTTTTCTTCTCTTTTCAGACAAGTCACAACAAAAATTCAGCAAGTACTATTTTTCCTTTTTTTCCCTCTCTTTATTTAATCAAAAAGTCTTCTCCTTTTTCCCTTCTTTTTTCTTTTCCTTTTCTCCTTTCTTTCGATTTAAGATCCATCCAAACAGAGCCTTAAGAATACTTCTGGTCAAAATCTCACACACATAAAACCCACCACCACAACCAACCAGAACTTCCTCTTCCTCCTCCCTCTCCTCCGCCGTCCTCCTCCATTCAAAATCCCTACAAGTATGGAGTCGAGTTCGGAGTTGGTGAGATCGATTGAATCGGCGTTAGGAGTGTCGTTGGGGAGCGATACGGTGTTGGTGCTACTGACGACGTCGTTTGCTGTCATCGTTGGGTTAGTGGTCTTGTTTTTGAAGAGATCAAGTGATCGGAGTAAAGAAGTTAAGCCTATCGTGTTCCCCAAGTCCTTACATGTGGAGCCGGAGGAGGAGATTGAGCTGGAACCTGGAAAAGTTAAGGTCACCGTATTTTTCGGTACTCAAACTGGTACTGCTGAGGGTTTTGCCAAGGTGTGTATATTCATTTTATGAATAAAAGTAGAGATCTTTGCCCTTTTACTTGCGCTATGTATACACTATAAAATTAGAAAATTTCAGTAGAGATATACTAAATTCACATACAGTATCACATATGAGTAGCAGAGTTGGATCCAGGATTTGAGCATTATGGGATCGAGTTCTGAATTGTATCACAGTTACATTTGATTAACTTTGCTGGATTTTTTAGCACATATATAGGCTTCCAGCCAAAGCTACTGGGTTCATATGTTAAGTTGAGTAGTGGGAGCTGTGATTACTTAAAATTCTAGATCCACTTTAAGCTTTGGTGGGCAGAGTTAACAGCTCTGTGTTTGGTTTGTTGGTGGGAGATAGCTGGTATTTGGGGAGCTGGTCGGAGGACATGATACTGTTATTTTAAAAAATAATTTAGAAAATTTTTTATTTAGAGAAAGACTCCTAGATTCATCTGCTGATTGGGCCATTTTATTGCTTCTTTGATCTTTATCTATGTACTATTTCATGTTCTTTTAACCTGAGAAATAGGGAATTTGATCATATTGAAAAGTTACTTCTATTCTTAATTTTCTCATCAAAGTTCAACAGATTATAAGGTTTAGACTGAGGTTCAAGCCTGTTCATGCACAGTAGTCCAGAAGTTCTTCTCCAGGGTTGACTAATCCATAGATCTCTTTCTTCTTTATTTACATGAGCATCCTGGGAATGATAATTGTGTTTTATGCATCTCAGTGCTTCTGTTGCAATTCTTCTTAACTTCCATTTTCCGATCATGATATAATGGTTATGGAGATTCTGCTGGATGCTGAACTTGTTGATGGAATTATTCATTCTTTTTCCCCTTTTTCTGTTATCAAGTTCTTTGGATGGATCTTGAATATAAGAGGTGAAAATAATGGTGGGACCTATTGGGTGCTGTGGAATACTTAATTTTGATAAACTTATTGCTAGTGCCTGTTCATGTAGCATTTTAGACTTGCTTTCAGGTTTGTTACTCCATTATATTTGGTGGTTTAAATGAAAATGCATGCTATTGCATTCAAAGCAGTTCTATAGTTGAAGATTCTCATCTATTTCTACAATTAAACGTGATTCTGTTTCTTGATGAGCAAATTGCTGCTACTTAAGTTTGAATTCTCATCTTTAATGCACATTGCATAACCAAGATGAAGTTATGTAACCGAGTCTGCCACTGGAGTTGTCTACTGCAGCAAGCCCTTTAGAAATCCTGGCTTGAAGGTTTTAATTCTCATCCCTAAGGCGCATAGCATAAGCAACATAAAGTTATGTAACTAATATGTGGCACAGTCGTGTATATACTTCAGGAGGCTTTCCAAAAATCTCACTTTTCTTCATGCTCGCGACAGTCTAAAGACTGATTGTCTGCATGTTTTTGATCAATAATATAGTATTCTATTTCCTGTCAGGCTTTATCGGAGGAGATAAAAGCAAGATATGAGAAGGCAGTAGTAAAAGTTGTGGACATGGTAAGTCGAATTGAGTGATTTATCCTGAATTCCTTGCTTTCTGTCTCTTTCTCTGATAACATAACTTTCAACCCTAGGATGATTATGCTGCCGATGATGATCTGTATGAGGAGAAACTGAAGAAAGAAACAGTAGCATTTTTCATGGTGGCAACGTAAGAGATATGTTCTTTTGGAATCTGTCAAGTTTGATTATCTGTTTGCTTTAACTTAAGAATACACTTCATGCATACCTTACATTCTTACATCTGATACTTTAGCTATGGGGATGGCGAGCCCACTGATAATGCTGCAAGGTTTTACAAGTGGTTCACTGAGGTAGAAAAAGGAGTTATGAGCATCATTGCTTTTTCAATATGCTTCTTTCAGAGCAACTTCCCTTTTTGTGTGGGGAACCTTATATTTGTGTTTTATGTTTAGGGACAAGAACGGGGCACGTGGCTGCAGCACCTTACGTATGGCGTTTTTGGCTTGGGTAATCGCCAATATGAACATTTTAACAAGGTATTTGCTAGATATATTATTATACCATTTAAAAAATTTATTATTGTCTTTTCCGCACTCCTGTTTTGTTATCTGACAAAGAACATTTTGAACAGATTGGGAAGGTGATAGATGAACAATTAAGTGAACAAGGTGTGTATATATGGCCTTTCCACTATCATATGTTCTACTGTTCTTGCTTCAACTTTCATCGTACTAAGAAAACAGCTGCTTGAAAGTTGTTGGGTGATATTGCAAAGTAAATTATGCCTCCACACTTTTCCCAACTAGACTGTGTTGTGTAATCGTGATTGTTTTTGATTCTAGACTGTGTTGTGTAATCGTGATTGTTTTTGATTCTATGCATTTCCCAACTACCAGGAGTTAGTAATTTGAAATGATTTTTTGTGTTGCTGGCATTTCTTGGGGCATCTAGTTTTTATCTTTTGCATTGGGGTTATATAGTCCTGATATGCTTCGATCTTATGCTTCTTTAAGTGAAGGTAGGTGCAGTTTACTTTTCAGTTATAGGTGCTTTATGAGGATATTTGTTCCCACGGCCTCCTGTTGAAAAGCTATTATCAGTCAATTCTCAATTCACTCTTTTGCTATTTGTTAGTGTGGGATGATCATTTTAATTTAAACAAGTTTATACCTTAGTTGGACTCACTGTATCACAGGTGCAAAACGTATTGTGCCTGTTGGCCTTGGTGATGATGATCAGTGCATTGAAGATGATTTTGCTGCCTGGTAATTAAACCTCCCCTTCTTTGTTTGTGCAATTTGTTATGTTATTTGAATCATTCTTTATGCATCTCTGAGATGATATGACAGGATAAGCAGACAAAGTTTGGTGTTTGGTTATTTACCTTGATTTGTTTTCTTAGGCGAGAACAACTGTGGCCTGAATTAGATCAAATACTTAGAGATGAGGATGATGCAAATTCTGCAGTCACTCCATATACAGCTGCAATTCCTGAATATCGTTTGGTTATCCATGATACCGCTGCGAGTCATGATGATAAGCATACCAGCATGGCTAATGGAAATACCACGTATGACATCCATCATCCATGCAAGTAAGTATTTAGATGAGCATTCTGTTTTCTGATTCAGCCTTTTGGCTTCTTACAGATAGTTCTCCCTTTTTACCTCCAGAGTAAATGTTGCTGTTCAAAGGGAGCTTCACACGCCTGAATCTGATCGCTCATGTATACACTTGGAGTTTGATATATCTAGCACTGGGATTTCGTAAGTTTGTACATTTCTTCTGTTTATTTGGTTGATGATATTTGTGTGTCAAAATATGAAAGAAAGGTCTTAGGTAGGTGAAGTAGTTAATAGGATCTTTCTGTCACATGTGCGGCATCCCATGCGGCATCCCATTCTATTCGAAATGTTCTATCTTATTATCATAAGTCATAGCTTGTCCAGTCGGAACAGGTTGCATGTAGGGTAAGTTTATACTTTGATACGCTTTGCATTGTGTGGAAGATACAATAAAGATTTTCTCGCTGCATGTGGGGACAGAAAGGCTTTAATCTTAGTGGAGGAAGGTGTAAGGGGTAGTTCTGGTGGCTCCCTCTCCTTTAATGGCTTGCCATAATAACTAGATCTTTCTCTATATATTATGCGGGTTTTGTAATAAAATTTTCTATCTTCTGTTAGTGAAGACAAATTAGCATGGTTAGAGTTCAATTATTTGTTGTGCGCTAATTCTTCTTATCCAAGGATGTTATGCTAAGCTATCTCATTGTCTATCAGTTGTCCTGAAGTTTATGAGCTATTGTATCTCTGCTTCTTTTGTTGGATACCTGTGCTCATGATGCTATGATGATTGTATAAAGGTTTGTGTTGTAATGCGTCATTTTCTTCCAATTCTCAGCTATGAAACAGGAGATCATGTGGGTGTTTATGCTGAAAATCCTGAAGAAATTGTTGAGGAAGCTGCGAGATTGCTCGGGCAGTCATTGGACTTAATATTCTCTATTCATACTGACAAGGAGGACGGTACAGCTCTTGGAGGCTCGTTGCCCCCGCCTTTCCCTGGTCCTTGCACACTGCGTGCTGCACTTGCACGTTTCGCAGATCTTCTGAATCCTCCGCGGAAGGTCTGTCTTCATTAGATATTGCATTTTACTTATTTAAACGGTTAATATTGCATTGCTTTACTGGAGATTCTGAATGATGTGTTTTCAGGCTACTTTGGTTGCATTGGCTGCCCATGCAGCTGAACCTAGTGAAGCAGAAAAGCTCAAGTTCTTGGCATCTCCACAGGGCAAGGTGAAGTAGTTTTGATTATGCTGTTAATCTTCTTTTAACAATGAAGTAGTTTGATTATGCTGTTCCATCTTCTTTCATTTTGTTTTGGCTGTATTACTGACTCACCATTGACAGGAAGTATTTCTGTGGACTTCCTCTGGGTGGGTGGTAATAAACCCACGAAGTTAAATTGACACACTAATGTGCCCTTGATTTTGATTTCATCAGGATGAGTATTCTGCATGGGTTGTTGCAAGTCAAAGAAGTCTTCTTGAAGTAATGGCTGAGTTCCCTTCGGCAAAGCCTCCCCTTGGTGTATTTTTTGCTGCGGTTGCCCCTCGTTTACAGCCTCGTTACTATTCAATCTCGTCATCTCCTCGGTGTGTAGCCTCATCTGATTAATGTGGCAGATGGAATTTTGACAAATCCACAAAACATAAGTGCTGTATATGTGGCCTCAACATTTGTGAATTAAATTGATGGACCCATTTTTTATCATTTGTAGATTTGCTCCTGCTAGAATCCATGTGACCTGTGCACTAGTCTATGGTCCAACTCCCACAGGCCGAATTCACAAAGGAGTGTGTTCGACTTGGATGAAGGTATTAGAAGAATCTTACACATGCATTGTCAATATTCAAGTCCTTATTATGTTTCCTTGCACTCCTAATTAGTTTTGCTCTTTATACAAGCAAATAGGTTTTGTACTGACATCTTGAGTTCATTCAAAAATAAACAGAATGCAGTTCCATTGGAGAAAAGTCAAAATTGCAGCTCTGCTCCAATCTTCATTAGGCCATCTAATTTCAAGTTACCGGTTGACCCTTCAGTTCCAATTGTCATGGTGGGACCTGGTACTGGTTTGGCACCATTTAGGGGATTCCTGCAGGTGAGACAGTTGCTTTTGTTTGTTTTTTAAAAAAAAATTAATATTGTTTGTTCTGGTTCATGTGCTCTAAGACGGATGGATTTTTCAGGAAAGAGCAGCATTGAAGGAAGATGGGGCTCAACTTGGTCCTGCTTTGTTGTTTTTTGGTTGTAGGAATCGTAGAATGGTAGGTTGTGACTGATTCATTACGAATTTATATATTTGGATGTCTGATAATTGATACCCCTGATAGATATCCTTACATTGATATTTGGTTTTAGGATTTTATTTATGAGGAGGAGCTTCAGAGTTTTGTGGATCAAGGTGTAATATCAGAGTTGATTATTGCATTTTCAAGGGAAGGACCCCAGAAAGAGTATGTTCAACATAAAATGCTGGAAAAGGTAAGTGTGCTGATAAAATAAGACTTGAGCTCTGTTGTAAAAAGCTAAGTGATTCTAATGCAACTTATGACGAATGAGCAGGCTCCCCATGTTTGGAGTTTAATCTCCCAGGAGGGATATCTATATGTATGTGGGGATGCAAAAGGGATGGCCAGGGATGTACATCGTACACTCCATACCATAGTCCAGGAGCAGGTATATGGCTTTATTCATCTGCTGGACCTGAATACATCATTTGCTGTAAATCCAGCAATTTTATCTGTCTGTTAAATGGTGGATGATTTGATATCTGATTGTCCTGATAGGCGGGAACTTATGTTCTTATTACTTTTGCTGTATCTTATTTAGTTATTTTGTTTAACTCAAATCCAGGATAAGGTCGACTCAACCAAAGCTGAGGCTATTGTGAAGAAACTCCAAATGGATGGAAGATATCTCAGGGATGTGTGGTGATCATATTAAGGCCAGCACGTTTGGTCCCGTTTACTTTTAGCAAAGCTTGGCAAGGTCCTTCTCTCAGTTGCTTTGAGTTCCAGCAGCTAAAAAGATTATTACAGTCAATAGCCAAGGTCTGGATTCTCTGCAGCATCTAAGTTTTGTCTACTAAATTGGTTATTACTCTTTCGTTGGAGCAGATTTAAATACCTTTAAAGTTCTGATTAATTTTTTATAAGAGATTCAGGACTGATACAAAAATTGTTATATTTAGTTGGTTAAAACAATCCCAAATCATGTTGTAATATGTACGGAAGACTTTTGTAAGAATAGCTGTATAAATGAAGGGCGGGTAGAATAAATGTGTTGGTACACATTTGTGCTTGCCAGTTTTTTATTTATTTATTTTAAACAACAACAAATCAGATATCACAATATTCTTGTGCACTTCATCGTTTGTTCACGTATTCCCAGTTTGTTTGTACACAAGAAATCCTCTGATTCAATCTGATAAGCCTGTTGGTTACTATCTTGTTACCTTGTAATATTTATTGTACAAGTTTTGCATGTAATTATCTCATAAGCAACCTGATTTATAGAAATTAATTGATGAAGATAGTATATACTTTTTTATCGCTCAACTCAAAACTAATATAGCCCTTGTAATATCTGATTGGATCAAATCATTGTAACAATAATGACATAGCCAAATAACATTAATGATGATGATGGATGATCACGACGATGATTATGATGATGATTTTGATGTTATGAACCCTTAATCCTAACGATTAGCAATCAATCTAATTTGGGGGGAAAGGTCAGTCAGAACATCTCGTGATAAATAGTGACTAAGCAAGTTTTGATCAAAACATGCCATGTTGTAGGAAAATAAGGAGAAGTTTTATGGTGTGTCTCACACAATTTTCACTAGTTGTGTGAGGTCCATAAAAATGTGGGTCCATAAAATTGTGAGACAAACAGGATACCTCGTATAACTAATGTCAGTTGAATGAGACACAAAATAAAATAACGAGACACAAAATAAAATTTTTCGAAAATAAGATAGATGAGATGTACAAATTTACGGAATTTTACACGTTACATCCCCTCCCCATCTTTTTGGAAACTTTTAACATCCATTACCTTTTTCTACTAGTTTTCACTTTTCAATTATTAACTTTAATATGCAAAAAGAAAAGAAAGGAGCTTTTCTAAATATTTCAACAGCATTTAGATCCTCTGGGAATCAAAATAAAAAGAAAGTTTCATTTTTTTTAAGTAGTACTTTTAGAGTGTCAATTGTGAGTTGTGAGTGTTGTGACAACAAAATTGCATAGAGAGATGCGAGCAGCCTGTTCAAAATTTTTGTGTCATGCAATAGAATGAGTATCCATGTCAGATTCTTGCTTCAATTTGTTTTTTCTTCAAAAGTCTATTGTTTGAAATTTACTACTTGACTAAAAACAAGGTTCTATATTTTAATTCATTTGACGGTTTTTGACAGAATAATTGTTGAAAAAAGTATTAGAAGACTTTGCTAGCTAAAAACAACAACATACCCAGTGTTATCCCACATCTTGAGGTCTGGGGAGGGTAGTGAGTACGTAGACCTTACCCCTACCTTTGTGAAGGTAAAGAGGTTGTTTCCCATAGATTCTCGGCTCAGAAAAACATAGGCACCATATTAAAAGCTAGACAATGAGGGACAACACCAAAAAGCCATGTAAAAGTAGCATAGAAATAACATGATAATAAGATGATCAAAATGAAAGAAAATGACGGGTATTTATAGAAACCTACTACCAACAGAATGCAAGAGCACGTACTAATCCTATTGGTATGAACAATCTACCACCTACCTGACTACCCTAATCCTCGACCTCCACAACTTCCTATCAAGGGTCATGTCCTCGGTCAGCTGAAGCTGCATCATGTGTTGCCTAATCACCTCTCTCCACTTCTTTGTCGGCCTACCTCTGCCTCGACGTAGGCCTTCTAATGTCAACCTCCCACACCTCCTCACCGGGCATCTGTGCTTCTCCTCATCACATGTCCAAACCACCTATTCCTCGTTTCCCGCATCTTGTCCTCAATGGGGATGCACCTACCTTGTCGCGAACAACCTCATTCCTGATCCTATCTAACCTGGTGTACCTGCACATCCATCTCAACATCCTCATCTCTGCTACCTTCATCTTCTGGATATGAACAATCTTGACAGGCCAACACTCAGCTAGGGGTGTTAAAAAATATCCGAAAAATCGAACCAAACCGGAAACAAAACCAAACCGACAAAAAAAACTGATACTTTTTTGTTTGGTTTGGTTTTGGTTTTGAAATTTAAAAACCGATAAAAATTGATTTGATTTTTATTTTAATAATAAAAAATCGAACCAAACCGAATATAGGAGTAGCTATTTTAAATCTATTATTACATATATATATATATATATATATATATATATATATATATATATACGTATACTTTTATACAAAGTTTTAAAATTTTTATAGTAAATGTTAATCGTTTGCGCTTTTAGTACAGTCCGTTACCTTTACATTCTAGTTTAATTGGTAGTTTTCTTTAAGTGTATCTATTTCATGTTAAATGATATATTTTTAATTGAATCATTAAATTATTCAGCACTATTTGATTCAATTATCATCAATATATCTTGGTAAATAATAAATTTCTCAAAGGGCAATTGTTTTGATAGTGTTACGTTGAAAATGTAGTCGCCGAAATATGTTTTTGGTATTGTATCTCTTCTATTTAAGAAATAACCGACAAGTAACCGAAAAAATCGAAAAACCGACATAAACCGAATCGAGAAAGAACCGACTTAATTGATTTAGTTTGGTTTTAATATTTAAAAAACTGACTTACTTGGTTTGATTTTTTTAAAGGGAAAAATCGATCTAAACCGAACCATGAACACCCCTACACTCAGCCCCATATAACATAGTTGGTCCGACCACCACTCTGTAGAATTTACCTTTAAGTATTGGTAGCACCTTCTTATCATACAAAACACCAAAAGTGAGTCTCTAGTTCATCTATCCTGCCCCAATACGATGTGTGACATCTTCATCAATCTCCCACCCCCGAATAATAGACCCAAAGTACTTAAAACTACCTCTCCTAAGCACGACTTGTGAATCCAGCCTCACCTCCCCTTCCCTCCCTGATTCTCACCATTGAACTTACACTCCAAATATTCTATTTTGGTCCTACTCAGCTTGAAAATTTTAGACTCCATGTCTGCCTCCACACCTCTAACCTCGCGTTCACACCGCCTCACGTCTTGTCAATTAATATAATATCATCTGCAAATAACATGCATCATGTGACCTCCCATTGGATGTGGCGCGTCAGAACATCTATCGTCAGGGCAAACAAAAAAGGGCTGAGTGCCGACTCCTGGTGCAACACCATAATTGGAAAATGGTCCGAGTCCCCTCCCACCGTCCTCACACGAGTCTTTGCTCCATCATACATGTCTTTAATCACCCTAACGTAGGTAACAGGTACACCTCTAGCCTCCAAACACCTTCACAAAACCTCCCGTGGGACTTTATCATATGCATTTTCTAAGTCAATGATCACCATATGCAAGTCTCTCTTTCTCTCCCTATACTGCTCCATCAAACTCCTAACAAGATGAATAGCCTCTGTAATCGAGCGTCCCGGCATAAACCCGAATTGATTCTCAGAAATAGACACACTCCTCCTCACTCTTAGCTCCACCACCTTCTCCTGGACTTCATAGTATGGCTAAGCAACTTGATACCTTGGCAGTTATTGTAATTTTGGATATCACCCTTGTTCTTGTATAAAGGAACCATCGTGCTTCAACTCCTCTCCTCGGCATCTTCTTCATTCTAAAAATGACATTAAATAATCTAGTGGGCCACTCCAAGCCCGTCTTGCCCGCACTCTTCTAAGTCACCCTACCCCTGCTCATCTTGCGCATAACCCTATCAAACTCCTCAACTCTAATCCATCTACAATAGCTAAAGAAGCAACGACTCCCGAAAAATTCCAAATCACCAAGTACAATGTTCATGTCCCCCTCCTCGTTCAAGAGACTATGGAAGTAGGTCTGCTATCTCCGACGGATAAGCACCTCATCCAACAAAATTCTACCTCCTCCATCCTTGATGCACTTCACTTGGTCCAAGTCACGGGCCTTCTTTTCTCTTACCTTGGTAACCTGATCAACCTCTTATCCCCAACTCAATCCTCGAGTTCTTCATACAAACAACCAAAAGATGCAGTCTTTGCCGCCGTAATTGCTAATTTTGCCTCCTTCTTTGCTAACTTATATTGCTCCTTTTTCATCCTTCTCTCCTCCCCGTCTACACTTCCACTAGCTTCAGATATGCCTCTTTCTTAGTCTCCATTTTTCCTTGCACCTCTCCATTCCACCACCAATCTTCTCTGTGATCACTAGAGTAGCCCTTCAAGATCTCTAATACCTCTCTAGCGGCTTCTTTAATACATTGTGCAGTCATGGTCCACATTGCGGTTGCGTCGCCGCTACTCCTCAAGCCCCCTAGTCATCAGCTTAGTCCCCAACTCCTGTACTTTGGCTTCCGTCAAGGCTCCCCACTTAACCCTAGGTTGGTTATACACCGCCCTCTTCCTTCTCTTCCTTGTGATCTCAAAGTCCATGACCAGGAGCTTATGAAGGGTCCAGAGGTTCTCACTCGGGATGACCTTGCAATATATGCAAAGACCTCTATCGGACTTCTTGTAGAGAAGATAATCACTATGAGACACAACCACCGAACTTCGGAAGGTGACCAAGTACTCCACCTTCTTCAGAAAATAGGAACGGAGGAAGAACTTCTCTGTTGGACTTTTCTAGAGCGTTTGATTTGGTGATAGAAGCCACCATTCACATCATCATACCCCCCATACATCGCTCCAATGTGGCCATTGAAATCTCCTCCTATGAAAAGCTTCTCAGTATACAGAATACCACGCACTATGTCATCTAAATTCTCCAAGAAATGCCTTTTGACTTCCTTGTCCAAGCTTGCTTGGGGTGCGTACGCATTAATTATGTTCAAAATAAATCCTCCAACAACTAGCTTAATAGTCATCAGCCTGTCGTTCACCCTCCTAACCTCCACTACTAGATCATGAAGGCCATCGTCAACCAAGATACCTACCCCGTTCCTGCCCCTCACCCTCCCAGAATACCATAGTTTGAACTTGCCCACATCTTGCACCTTATCTTCTACCCATTTAGTCTCATATATACAAGCTATACTAATCTTTCTTTTCTCGAGAATCCTCGCTAACTCTACAAACTTTCCGGTCAAAGTTCGTACGTTCCAAAACCCCACTCTCAGCCTGGGGGCTCTCTTAGTCCTCTTACCCTCACACCTCCTCCTCTGTCAGGACACCCCGGAAGACAAGACCTTACCTTACCATCGTTCACCAAAGTCATTATAATCTAGGTTACGCTATGCAAGCACCCAAAAACAAGCAACAAAAATAAAATGAATAGTCGAAATATAACCTCCAACTACTAGAGGTCACAGAGAGAATGAGCAAAATTACTATAATATAGCTCGGGAAGCAAGAATTAAAGAAAAATACAAGTAATCTAGACAGGCAAGTCCTAACTAATAGCTAAATAAGGAGGCCTACTAAAAATGGTTTCTACAGTTAAAGCAAGACAAGAGATAGATTATAAATAATATGATCAAGGAAACAAATATGGCAGGCAAGTCCTAACTACTAGCTTATTAGGGTCTACAAAAAATGGCAGTAAAACAAATGACGTTTTATAGTTAAAGTAATACAAGTAAGATAAAATATCGAGATCAATGGTAAAGGCAAGAAAGATAATAATTCAAGGAAGATAGAACTTGGACTGCAATCGAGACGTGGGGGCTTCGCTGAATCGACGAACGACGGGGACGAAGACTTTGCTAGCTAAATATGTGTATATACCAACAGTATCATTGGTCCCAAGCAACTTATTTGTATCTAGGGGGACTACAATAAGTTACATCAACGAAAAAAATAAGAATATTAATTTAATTTTTAATATAAAAATATCCATTTTAGAATAAAAATAAAGAAAATAAATAAAGGATGCCAAAAATACAGGAATGAAAAGATTATAACTTTATTATCTCAATTACACAAAAGCAAAAATGTAATTTTGAGTTAGACGAGTTAAGTTGCAAACTTATTCTTCACTCATTATGAGTTAAATAACTTTAGGACTAATTGACTTTATTTGCCTACTTAACAAATAAAACACTCCTGCCCAAATTTTCTTCCCTTTCCCCTTACCCCTTTCCACCCTGTCGTTGCTGCTGTGTGAGCATATCACCATCTTTGGCCGCTCTCTGCTTGTTTCAAACGACACAATCGTAGAACTTATTTGAACTACAAAAAGACCAAAACTTGAAACCCAGATTGAGTTGGGTCAATCAAAATAATCACCAAGAATTTACATAGTAAGAATTTTCTTGATCTATTTTCCTGTTATTCATCCTTTTCTTTGGTAGTATAACTTCCAATATGCTATTTATTTTTAGGCACCATTTTTCCCATTCCTACTCAAAATTAAGTCTTTTCTGTATTAAAGATCCCACCTTTAATAAAATTACTTGTTTGAACACTTTGTATTATCATTTACATGCCTACCTTTTTAGCTACAGTTCAAGAAAATTGTGTTGTTGGCCTCAAATTTACTACCCATCAAATCCTAGACCTCTTTTAGCTCAAACCCAATTTGTCAATTTCTATTGTTCAAGTTCACCAACATGGCTAAGAGGACCTCCCTCAAGATCTTTGAGGAAGAGGATGAACAGAAGAGCAAGAGCTGCAGCAAAGCCTGTTCTTGACGAATCCCGATTTCAAAGGGCTGTAACTCAGCTTCCACCTAGATTTACCCCTGAAGAACTGAGGGATGTCATGACTTCACAAAATGATCCTTTAGTGTGTTTGGAGTTGTTTAATTGGGCGTCAAAACAGCACAGGTTTAGGCATGATGTTTCGACATATCATGTTGCCATACAACGGCTTGGTGAAGCGAAAATGTATGAAGAAATGGATCATATTGTTAATCAAGTGCTTGCTGTTCCATCTATTGGGTCCGAGGCACTTTTCAATTCGATGATTTATTATTTCACCGAAGCTAGGAAGTTGACTAGAGCAGTGATGATATATAAGCATATGTTAAATTGTAGGAAATTGGATTGTAGGCCGTCGGTTAAAACTTATAATATCCTTTTCGCGGCTCTTCTTAGTAGGAGGACTAATTCGTATATAAATCACATGTATATGGACACTATAAGGTCCCTCTTCAAGCAAATGGTCGATAATGGGATTGAACCGGATATCTTTTCCTTGAATACCATGATAAAAGGGTATGTGCTTTCGCTTCATGTCAACGATGCCCTTAGGGTGTTTCACCAAATGGGTGTGGTTTACCAATGCCAGCCCAACTCATTTTCGTATGATTATCTGATTCATGGGTTATGTGCGCAAGGACGAACGAAGAATGCTAAGGAAATTTATGATAAGATGAAGTGCAAAGCATTCATACCTAGTAGTAAATCGTACAACTCGCTAGTGAACTCCTTGGCTCTTGGCGGAGAGGTTGATGGGGCAGTGAAATTCTTGTGGGAGATGAACAAAAACCGAAGAACAATTGATCACATCACCTTCCGAACAGTAATTGATGCAGTCTGCCGGCAAAAAAGTGTGAAAGATGCCATCGGCTTGTTGAAGGAGTTGCAAGATAAGGACATTGTCGATGGTCTTACTCATAGCAAGCTTCTGTGTGAACTTGAGGATGATGGTCATAATTTAAATGTCAGAAATCGATACAGGTATTGTTCGACATTCCTTGATTATTTTCTTTCAGATTTTTTTGTTGCTTTTTGTGGTGGGTCCAGGAGGGCTTTACCTTCCTTGTCTGATGCATTTGCAATATAATTATAGATGGTACTATTTCTCCTATGTAAATTCAGAAATGATGGATTTCTCCTTTTAATTGGTGCAAAAATGCTGCCTTTTAATGCATCCGAATGCTCCGTATCTGCAATAGAATGTTGGCCTTCTTAACGTGGTACCTCAGTAGTCAGATGGCTGTAAGTTCACAAGAAGATAAATCTCGGATGAACTTGTCTAATACGTTATGTTCAACTAGTTTAGTATAGTCAGATTTTAGCTTGAGCACACAATTACCTCTAAAACCACCTCTGTTTTCTCTAAGTTTAAGCGAGTGCGATGAACAAGACAACTAATAGATATTTTTGAAAGTAAAGACTCACTTGTTCTCCATGTGAAGTAATAGCATGTCAGACTTGCACATTGTTCAGGGACTCTTAATTGAATAAGGTTTGGTTAAATCGATGTCTAGTTGATCAGCATTAGTTCATGTAAACTTTGGCTCCATCTCGCATCTTGGATGTCAATTGTTTATCCATCTGTTGGTTAATTATAAGACTCACTTAATTATCCTTTTTAAACTAGTTGTCGTCTTGAGACATCTGCTTTGGCAAGTTTCATTGAACTGATAAGAGATGTCTTAATGTGCTAACAATTAAAATGGTGGTTGTCTCAAACACAAAGGTTATTGACTATTTTGTTCATACATTCTCAAGTTTCTAAAATCATGGAGGCGCCCAGTTTGGTTTAGTAAGTATATGGAATGGTTTAGTTCCCTTGGTTGATAACCGCATGCCATTTGAATGTGCCCATTAGAACCGTTTTTGGGTGATTGTTCTGCACTCTCACTCACTCTCTCTGCTGTGATTTTGGTTTATTCTTGTGAAAACAGAAAACCGTTACTGCATGAAATGCAAAGTTTGCAAAATTGGTAGTCTTGCTCTTAGATTGGATACTGTTGCATGAGAAACAAACACTACTAAAAACTGCAAACGTCAATCAAGGGAAGTTTTGTAAACTTGAAGAACTAGCTCTGCAATTATCAAACACCTCAATGGGTCTAAGGGAAACCGTTCTAGTATTTATCAAGTTAAATTTTTTTTGGGGATGTCACTGATTGGAAAGGGATAAAAGAACCTCGAGGACATGCTAGAATCTCAATTCATGTACAAAATTTTGTGCGGGTTTTAGACTTCGCGTGTTCTTAGAGTTGTAGGCCCGTGTAACATACTGTATTTTTTCCTAACCAAACACAGCAAATGTGATGTTGAGAAATTTTTGATGCTGCAGCTAAGGTAAGAAAATCACATTGACATGGTGGTTCTGAGAAAGCAGTTTCAATTGACAAGAGCTGAACCTAATGGCAGGTAATTTATCTATTATTGCTTTGCAATTACGGTTTCTTCCAGCTTTTCTTTCCATCACTTGATAACTTACCTGGAGATGATGAACTGTTTTGAAATTTCGTTTTCCTTTTCTAGAAAATGTTGTAAGCTACACTCAAGGGTCTGGCTTAGTGGTCAATTAAATGAATGCAAATCTTGGAAACCAATGTTCAAATCCTAGCAGAGACAAAAAAATACTAGGTGAGTTCTTCTTGGTACTTGTGTTGGTAGGAGGTAGCAGGTACCTGGTGTAATAATCGAGGTGCATGCAAGCTGGCCGGACACCACTGCTGTAACAAAAATACTGTGATCTGCTCGGCCCGGCCAGTCTTGTGTCTATCTTTGTTGTTAGTGTTAAAGTTAAATGATGTCTTCTTATGGAGGCAAAAAATGCACTTGAAGGACTCCTTCCTGAGTGTAGACTTTGATGTAACTGGTATTCTTGGGAAATGCTGAAGCTTGAACTGTCATGCTAAGACTTGAACTCTAAGTTGGTAAATGTTAGTCGTTTATGTCTATGTTCCCCAACTTGACCACACCTTTACTCTGTCACTAGTTCTCTGGACGAAGTTCAATAGCTAAACAATATCTGATGAGAGAAATACTAACTCGTGATTTGGTGAATGCTGAACTGGATAATCTGGAGTTGATTTCCTCAAGTTAAAAAGGAAATATATGTTTAAAATCCAGAATATGAACCGCTTTGGTGCTTATTAGTTTCTTTTTTAGCTGTTAAAATACAAATTTAGAATGGATTGGTTGGAGAAGACACATGGAGGACACAATCGCACTGTAGCAGGGAAGGGGAAGTATATTTAAGTGACAGCACTGGAACCAGATCAAGTATGATTAATGCAGGACAAGGATCTTCCCGTAATATTTCTGTCTTTTTAGGAGCTGGTGACCTTTAATGTCTGTATATGAACTTTTCCAAATGGCAGAACTCATTTTGTTTTTTGACCTTCTCGCTAAAATGAACCCGGATTTTTGCATGTGTTGTGTACTTGTTAGAATAGTTTGCTGGTTAAAGTTTCCAAAATGCTGTGAGAATTTATATCATAAAGGGATGAGTTAAGCCTTGGTGACAGAAAGAATTATCCGGTACCTGCATTGATGTTTGGCTTGATATTTGTTTATTGATGTTAACTCCTTAGTGATCCCCTACCTATTCCTCTTTCTTTCTTTTTTCTAAATAATGTCGGTTGGTGTCTGGGTCCGTTTGCCCGACCTCGACTACCTGCTATCTCCCACCAGTGTGTAACTCTGCCTACTAAGGCATAGACAGATGAGAAGAAATTCTCAACCTATTCCTCTTCTAGGACGTAAATGATAAAAAAATATTGTTAAGTTTCGATATCTAAATATCTCATATGCTCTTTTGTAGGCTTGATGGAAATGAGAGAGAGCTGCAGAATTCCCTCATGAGAGATGTTACTATATATATATATATATCTAAATGGAATGAGGAGCAAGAGACAAAATGTTCCCTTTTTAGCAAGCGTTTGGCCATATATCCCAAATTTATTTTGAAAAATCTGATTTGGGTGAAGTGAAGTTTGGTTTGAAGATGAAAATGTGTTTGGACATACGTTTTAAAAACATATTTTTCAACTTTATTTTGGAAAAACATGTATATGATTCCCAAGTTTTGGGATTTTGGCCCAAAATCAGCTCAATAGCTGATTTTGGGATTTGGCCAAAATATGAGCAAAATTTATGGCCAAACATGAGTTTTGAAAATAAATTCCAAATTTATTTTGGCAAAACTCATGGTCAAACAGGGCCTTAAAATCTACATTTCTTATGAACTGGACTTGATAGTTGATAGTTGTATAGTCGCTTTCCTTCTATTAAACCCATATATCTAATTCAGAATTAATGTTGCTAAACGTTTTTCTTATTGAAAGAAAAGAAAGTGTAACTTGTGATGATGTATGAATTTATTGTTTTTATTATTCTTCCAATTTTTCAATCAACATTATATTTAATTCGGTTCTATGCTTCTTATGTTATTATATATTTATCAAGTTATCTTTCCACAACTTAAAATTTTGAATTTTCTTTCCCTTTATTTATTCTACTAATACTAATATGAATGTTAAGTTACACGATCTTCACATTAAAGACATGTTCATCCAAATTTAGAAAATTGACCTTCCTTCCATTTTTCACATTTACTTTTAGAAATGTTTCTCAATAAAAAATTCTCAAACATAGAATTGTTCCCATCAATCTAAACACGAGAAAGCATCTCCTCCATCATAGCAACATCCACTTTGTACCTTAGTTGAATTTGGACATGATTGCATAATTGTAGAGCAATTTAACGATATAATGCATGACATGTAAGCAGGGGTGAAGGGAGAGAGTCAGTTACAAGTTTGGACGAACCTAGTAACTTTTGCTTAGATCTTATTTACATTAAATATATATAAATACTTAATTGCGAACTCAGTAACTAAGACTAGCTATGTGTTTGATTACGAGATTAGAGCCCAATAATGAAGGGGCATTTACATCTATACCTGCTTTTTGTGTCACGTTTTAACTTGTGCCCGCTTTGCAAAAAAAATTACAAGCGTACCCGCTTTTTCGCATAACTTCAGCAAACAGGGCTGAAGTAGCAAAGACAATCACGCAAAACTTCAGCATTCTAGTAGCCGGGCCTGAAGTGCAGCTCTAGAGCTCAAGTTTTTGTTTTGTAACTGGCGAACTCCAACTCTAAAGCTGAAGTTTTTTTCTTTATAACTGGCAGTTGAAGTTTTTGTTTTGTAACTGGCGAACTTTAGTTCTAGAGCTGAAGTTTTTGTTTTGGGGAAACTTCAGCTCTAGAGCTGAAGTTTTTGTTTTGTAACTAGAAAACTTTAGCTCTAGAGCTGAAGTTTTTGTCTTTGTAACTGGGAGCTGAAGTTTTGTTTTTGTAACCGGGGAACTTCAGCTCTAGAGCTGAATTCTATATTTGATTAACTTCAGCATGTTTTATGATATCTGATCCAATCGTACTAAATAGTAAAAATTGTACTTATTCCAAATTGAATATTACAAACATTACAAGAGCCAATACAACCTATGAACATGTAAGACTTTTGTGTAGTGTGTGCAGAAATGTACTCAGCATATCACACAGAAGAAGCCCTCAAGTTCAAAATATTAGAAACAACAATTTTTCCTGCATTAGAAGAATTCTATAGCTTGATATCTTCACGTCGTCATGAAATCAACAGTACATTTCTACTTTGGCTTCAATTTCAGAGCAGCACTGCACATATGAAATAAGTTATAAATCTCGAAGAAATATTAGAGAAAAAGTTTGCAGCAATGAAAGAAGAGGACATCCCACATTAAAGGAAGTAATGTACCTATGGATGCACTAACGCTTTCCAGTAGGCGGAAGGCTTTGGAATAGAAAGGGGGCTGAAGTTATTTAAAAAGTTGGT
The DNA here is from genome assembly GCA_026770625.1 of Nicotiana glauca. Lineage (NCBI taxonomy): Eukaryota > Viridiplantae > Streptophyta > Magnoliopsida > Solanales > Solanaceae > Nicotiana > Nicotiana glauca. The sequence continues at coordinate 154,293 of MU673887.1, read as the reverse complement.
ACAAGTTAAAGGTTTTAAAAAAATAGGTATATGTTAAATGGGGACGACCAAATATGACGCCCCGCGCAATTTTTACGCAAAGAATGATGAAAGACTTAACTAGATTAACAATAATCAAGAGACCATTGAATTGAGTCTTTTTACATGAAGTTGGGAATTAAAGGATTTTGAGTCAAAATGTTCGTTAACTTGTCTTTCAAAAGACTACTTTCTCACAAAATAAGACAAATAGACATTACTTGAAAACAGTGGCATTTTGTACAAACAAATTTAATCATAAACTAAGGTAGAGGTAGTTAGCAGTTAGGCAGTATCAAAGATTGAAATCTAGAGTTGAACTTTTTGTTGATTAAAGTAATTTTGTGAATGTTTCTAATGTGAAAACATTCTCTCTCTTTTTAACTTTTCTTTCAAAAGACGAATTATTTCACACACAAAAAAGATGTATAAACATATTCAAAATGATGTTGACAAAATGATTTAAAAACAATGATATTTTATAAAAATTTGTGGGAACAAATTCAATCAAGAATTAAGGTTAGAGCGATCAATTTTTAATGAACAATATGATGTTGACCTATTATTTATTCAATTTGATATTTTCTAATCTACAATGTTATAAATCCGATTTTATTATAAGAAGAAGGCAAAATACATAAGTTATCCCCTGAACTATCACCCAAATCCATATTACACACTTTCTAGGAACGAATATTACTTTACACACCCAACCTTTCCAAAATATATCTAATACACACCACTTTTTTTAACCAGTTTTTTAGAATATGTGTAATGTCACGCACCAATTAGACAGTGACACGTCTCATTTAAAAAATAAAATAATTAAAATTACAATTATACCCCTCATCTTCCTCATCTAAGCTACCATGGTCGTCTTCCTCTTCTCTCACCATCAAACACCATAGCTTCTTCATCCACCTTTTACTTAATAACAAAGCCACCATTAACTAACAAAAATCACCAGAAAATACACTCAAAACTCCATCTTCTCCGCGGCAATTGAATCAAAAATTTTGAGTCCAGATCCAACTCATTTTTCATTTCACTTTTGTAAAAGTTAGACCGCCATTAACTTCCATCGTCACAAGTCAGCTATTTAAAAAATTATCCATTAATAAAATTAAAGAATATGCAAAAGCTTGAGCTAAGCTTTAATGGTTGGAAAAAATATCGGAAATTCTCGCTTCCTGAAAATTCGACTTTGCCATGGGTAAAGCTCTAAGTTAAGCTTCTCTACAACGAGAAGAAATATGAGAAATCGTAGTATGTCTGTTTGAGAAGAAGAAGATCGGGTGGTGGACCTCGAGAAGTAGCTATGGTAGAATTTTTAAAAAGGAAGAAGATCGGGTGGTGGACCTCGAGGAGTAGCTATGGTAGAATTTTTAAAAAGGAAGAAGATGACTCAATTTAAAATTTTAATAAGCTAAAAAAAGTTGACATCTGCCACAAAATTATTCTGTTCGACTCATTTGTTGGAAAAAACACGCAATATCCACGTGGACAAAGTAGTTTGTATTAGATACATTTTAGAAATGTTGGATGTATAAAGTAATATTCGTTCCTAGAAAATATGTATTAGGGATTTGGGTCATAGTTGAGGGGTAACTTATATATTTTGGCTAACAACAAGCATTCAATATCTATATCTTGAGGAAGACATAAGACCAGAGTCTCAAGGATGTCCCTCTCATCCTCAAGTCCAAGAAAAGATACTAATCGGAGAATCTCACAAACAAAAAATTAAAAGACGAAACTTTGCAGAATATTAAAACAATTCGTGTAGTGATGAATGTACTTGGCATGGAAATTAGAGTTCATCAAATCAAAGTCTTAACTATTATGTTAATTAAACTAGGCATTTTCGTTATTAACAAAAAGTTGTAAAAACATTTATTTTTTTCATTTGAGATATTGTTAGCCCAAAATAAATGTAGATTCGGATGCTTGGAAAAGAAAAACTCAAATATTCACTTTGACTTGGTCTCTGTCTCTCTCTGCGTGAATTGGTGCCACCATTGCGGAGTGTTCGTGGTGTCCACGCTCTTCAACGGTCGGTCTTCCTCCTCCTCCCTTTACTCAAAAAAAGCGCAGTTGGGGTTTTTCTTTTCTTTCTCTCTCTCTCTCCTAAAACCCTTCAAAAAATTTGGAGAAAATTGAAGTGGGGTTCTGAAAAAAAAGCCAAGAATTCAAAGAAAATGGTGGAGAAAAGGAAGTTACAGAAAAGGGTCTTTATTGGTGAAGATGATGTATCCTCTCTCTTACAAAGGTTGGTTCTTTTTCGTCTTCAAGTTTGCTCTTGAAAACTAAAGTGTATATGTGTGTGTGTATTTGTATTGTTCTTGATATATTTTTTTAAGTTGTGCTATTGCCTTTACTACACTACACAGACACACAGATGTATGTATATATGTATCTATGTAATTAGAGGCGGAGCCATGATTTCAACTTTATGATTTCTAGATTTTAGAACAACCACTTTAAGTGTGACTAACTTGATTCTAAATTTTATATTTATACTTTGAGCAAAAGCTATTGGGTTCGGCTGGACTTGCATTCAGGCTTCTAGCTCCGCCCCTTATATGTTTCATGTGTGTTTGTATTGTTTAGTGAATATATTATGCATATTAATTTTGGTTGTTTTGTAAATGTGGGGTTGAAAGCTATACAACAATGACTGTGTTGATGGTGTTGCAAGAAGTGTCACAAGTTCAAGATGTGAAAATTGACTGGAATGAATTGGTGAAGAAGACCACAACTGGGATTACAAATGCCAGAGAGTACCAGATGTTGTGGCGCCATTTGGCTTATAACCATGGTTTGCTCGACAAATTTGATGATGATTCTGCTCAACCTATGGTCAGTCCTACTCCCAGAAATTAGTTCATTTACTTCTCCTACAACTATGTGTGTGTGTGATGTTTATGTGAAGGACTTGTTCTAGGATGATTATTTGAATTTGGAGTTACTGATATGCTTTTGAGTAACTATAGGGCATTTATTCAAAATTTTGCAGGTTTTTTTTCTTCTTATAACCAGAAAAAGATGTATGCTTTCTAGGAGTGGTTTAGCCTTTGAGAGATTTATATGTTTAGAAAATATATAGAACTTCTGATTTGAACTTGCATAATATTGGCATGAGATGAGTTTAAATTGAGTGACATAGTCAATGAGGATTCATATGGCCAATCTAAACTTCCTTGGGACTGAGGCGTAGTAGTGTTGTTGTTATTTGATTCAGCAAACCCCAAAACAGGCCCATATAGAGCCAATTGGATAGTTAAGATTCATATGGCGATTGCAATTAGCTTGGGATTGATGTGTTGTAGCAGCGGTGGTTGTTGATTTGGTAAATGGAAGAGAAGAAAATGCAGAGAGATTCGGCATGGTGCTCACTGAACCTCTGAAATAACTAACAAGTCGAGTCTCATGTTGGTCATATAGAACACCAATACATAGAAAAAGGGCTGAAGAAACCAGTCTACAACTTGACATCGGTAGAATGCTACCTCCAATTCCCTGTATGCTCGACTTCGACAGCGCCAAAGCCCCACCTCCCTAGTCCCCCCTCACCAGGGACCAAAAATGGGTTTTCCTGCTTTTTCCCCCTAGACCTCGTTATTCTGAGTATTTGCTGATCTCTGAATAAAATATCACAAGTTTAGAAACATCCATACATGTTTACATTGGACTGTGAATTTATCTAATGGAGCAGCCCCC
>MU673887.1:118050-143289 GCA_026770625.1 Nicotiana glauca | reverse complement strand
AAAAAAAAAATAAAAAGGGTACTCACAAATATGCCTTGAAAGTCTACCGTCATCTTGTATGATTTGGATGTCTTGGTTTTTCCAGGTTCCGTTGGTTAAAATGGTGGAAAGTGACTGACATGCCAAAGTATTTATTGTGGAACTAGCAAGAACTAGATGTTAACAAAGTACCAGAATTTGTAAAATAATTTCTGCCTGTTATAAAATCTTCTACAATGATCCTCAATGTAAATCTACTTTCAGATAATGAATATTTCATTGTGCAGAGATGGGCAATTATTAGAAAGCGACATGGGAACATGTTGGGGAATAGCTCACAGCTGTCGGAGGCTCAGCTTGCAGCTCGTCATGCAGTGTCCTTGGCTCTCGGGGATAACTTGAGAGCAGCTTGTCCAATCAGCTCTAATGGTAATTGTCTTAACTGTATGTCATCAATAATGTCCATATGTCTGCTCCCACACTACTGTGAAAGAATGGAAAAAAAGAAGAAGAAGCAATCAGGCAATACTGCCTAGATGGGGGGTTTTAAGCGTGTCATCTGATAAGTCGAATGTCTGATGTCTTTGACCTTATCTGCATGTGGTTTATACATTGATTAAAATTCAACAATTAGGTTAGCTAAAATCTGAATTCCTTCAATATGCTGGTAGGTTGCGCTATGGAAAACCAAGGGTTAAGTCTTTGCAGATGTAATGAAATATGATCTTAAATGTGTCTGCTGTACTGACTTCATTTACTTCCTTTTCAAGAAGACTTTGACAATCCAAACTCCAGTTCTATGCTAAGTAGAGAATCGGGAATTCAAAATTTTAGTAGCAATTCTGTTTTCCAGCATTATGCTGAGATATTTTTAGGTGGTTCCTAGAACATGGCTCTTCCCTTTCTTGACTCCGCCTTTGTGTATTGTATATTAATGGTACATTGAATATCCAAAGTCAATTACTCACCTCCTCAATTGTTTCATCCATTTATGCAAGCTCTAATTTTAACCTAAATTGTGGTATTGTTTCAGTGGGGCCAAATTCAGGCAGTGCACCAGGTAATTCTTCGCATTTTGCTGCTGCCAATAATGCATCTGGTGGTCCAAAATCCGAGCATCAGCATGATTTAGTACCTTCAAAACCTCGAGTAATCCCACAAAATCCATTGCCAAAACCTGCTATTAACCCAGATTCAATGGTCAAAACTGCTGCTATGGCTGCAGGCTCCCGAATTCCTACCCCTTCAGGTGCTGCTGCCTCGCTGCAGAAGGCTGCAGAGTCTAACAAAGTCGTCCAAATCATGCCCGGAGGAACTCCAGCAGTCAAATCATCTGTGCCAGGTAGCACTAATGGTTTGCCCAGTAATGTGCACTTCATTCGAAATGGCCTGGTTTCCCGTCCCCCAGGTTGTGGTCCGTCAAATGCCTTACAATCTGCAGTTCGACCTAACCCAGGGGCTGTCCCATCTAGAACAAATGTGTCATCTGAGGTTCCCGCTGCCCCTACATCTTCTTCAGCAAGGGTACTTGAAGCGAAAACTAAAGCAGTCGCTATCCAAGAAAATCCAACTGCTATTCTATCTAATGCACGGATAGAGAAAGTTGAAGTTGATCAGGCTGCTTCAATGGATGCACAGCAGCAGGTCCGAAAAGGTCAAACTTTTGGCTCAAGCAACTTGTTGACAGAGAAAGTTGAAGGTCAAACTTCAATTTTAGGTCACACAGTGAAAGAGCACGGAGGAGAGAGTAAAGCTTCAAGAGTTCGGGCTCAAGAAAAGCTAATCCCAAGTCCAGAGACTGCCAGCAATAATAGCATCAGGAACCAGGGTGAGAATAGCAATAAGAATGAGGACACTAAAATAGTTTTGGCACTTGAAAGTAGTGGTGTTAAAGGTCCTGCGCCCGAGACATGTAATAAAGTCTTCAAAGGGAGTTGAGGTAGGGGATTGGAGTGAGGCACTGAGGATTGGGGAGAGTAAATTGGAGTGACTGGCCGGACGTGCTCTGTATGTAATGTCTAATTCGCACCTGCTATTTTGTGCTTCAGCTTTCATCTATGTAAATGTATTGTCCGACGGTCTTGTCTATAATTTGGTGGCAATTCAAAATTCTTTTTAATGTTCCCTTGTTGAGGGTTGATTTATCTTCCGGTGGTGTTATTATTAGTAAGTAATATTGGCATATCTCTAGCCGAGGGCCTATCGGAAACACCCTTTCTTCCCAGACCCCACTTGTGATAAATCACTGGGTTTGTTGTTTTTGTTGTCCTATGTTGCTGAGGTACTAGGTTAGAGACTATTTTTGGTGCTTTCAAAATGTTGTGCTAAAAATTCAATGAACAAGAGTCGATCAGAAAAACTGCTGCATCGACATATTGCGGCAATTCAATGCAGATTATAACAATGAAATGTTGTTTAAATCTATATATTCAGCAAACGTAACTGAAGTAGGCTTATTCAATATTTGAAACCAGGTCTTAAAGCTGTGTAGTTTGCAGAAATTGGTGAATTTGAGAAGAACAAAATAGTTGAAAATAAGAACATGGCAATTCTTTAAAGCACGAGAAAATTTGGCACTTTTTCTACTCAATAAAGGCAGGTCACCTCTTTGCCTTCAATAAATTTTCAAATATTAAGAATTGACTATAAGAGAGCTAATGGGGAGAGAAAAGAAGGGGGAAACAAGAGACATCTATTTGGCTACTGCTGCTGAAAAGTCATCTATTTTGGTACTGCTGTTAAATCGCTGTACTGTTTCTGCAATGCTGGATTTACACAGGAAAATATGGATGGCCTCTTATTCTTCAACTTCACTCCAAACAAGAAGGACCTCAAGGGAATTCTAGAACGAGGCCTTGCTTGTTGGTTTTTCAGCCCAAGTTCTTCGTCCAGGTTTGACAATGTGCTCCGGATCTCATCTTGGAGTTTCTGTATACATTCAATGGCTACTTCGAGTTCACCTGCTAGCTTATTGTTCTCCTGCTTCATGTTTAAAATCTCACCTTGAAATTTTGCTGCTTGATAGGCATTCAGCACTGGATCATTCTCTTTAGACCCTGACTTTGACAATCTTGTTATCACATCGAGAATATTAGACAGAGATGATAACCTGTGCTGTAAGTCATCTTTCAGCATTGCATTATGGTCCAACCACAATGTCAACTCAGTTTGTATCTCTCTTAGATGTCTATAGATTGGGCGGATGCCTGAGAGTAGCGACTGTGGTTGACCTGTATCTTGATTGCATTCTTCTTTCACTTTCTTTATTTCAGCTTGTAGATCCTGAACTGAAGTTTGAAACTTATGTAGTTGATGAAATGAGGTGCTAAATCTGAGCCACAACTCTATGTTTTCCTCCAGCAAATCATCAATGTCCATCCGTACTTTCTCCTCAACAGTGCTAAAGGAGTGTGTTTCATCAACATCAGTAACTTTGATATCTCCGTCATCCTCCCCAATATCTAAGATTCTTGTCTCTTCTGGTGCAGTTTCTTCCGGTCTCATGTCAGTGGAATGTGAGAGTGCTTTATCCAAGAACTCTGTTTCAACATCTTTTGACTGAAGCAAGTTCAATCTGTGCTGCAAGGACAGAATCTGTGCATCCTTCAAGGCATTAGCATTCTTTAGAACTTTCATCTGCACAACATATTGGAAGTGGCTCGCTCTCCTTTTCTTCTCCGCATCATTGAGCTTCTTCTTCACACCCTTGAAATTTCTAAGAACTGATGTGTACTCCTCAAGTAGTATCTTCTCTCTGTCATCCAGGCTGTTTAGGAACAGTTCTCTCCAGTTTGGTTGGTCATCCTCTAATCCCGATTCATCTTGTTCCATGTAGAGCCCATTGTGAACTGTCCTGACCTCTTGATTCCCTGCAACAACTGCCATAGGTTAATTGATTTAGTTGACAAAGAGAGATAGTATTTTTAATTTACAGCTTAAGAGCACAGGTACCTTGATCCGGGAATTCATCTCTATGTTGGTCTTCTCTCTTACTATCTTTTAAGACGGATGGAAGATTATCTAAAATACTTTCCCATTCTTCTAGCTCGTTATCGGGGCCAGTGCTTGGAATATCTCTCATTTGGACCTTTGCTGAATGTTTTTCAAGTTGGTTATGCCAATTGGATTGTGGAAAGTCGCCATCTGTTTTTACTTGAATGAAATCATGGTTTTGCTCCTCTGACTTTATATTGTTCCGGAAATCCATTTTTCTTAAAGAATTATCTGATTGATTGCTTTCATTCAATTTGGAGAAGCTTTCTGTGGCAGATCCAACCGCTACATTGACATCATGATCATCACCTACCTTCTCTCTACCTTTGTCGTTCATAGTGATTGAGGTCCCTGAGCCACTAATGGATGCTCCTGTACCTTCATCTTGGTCTGATTTTTCTGGAGTGGACTTCTGAAGAGTGCTTCCTTGACCTTTCACCTGGACGTTATCGAGGTAATTCTCTGAATTGGATGGATCATATTCCAGCTTCTGAAGTTGTATCTCCGTGTCTTTAAAGAAAATTGAATCATGACGAGTAGGATTCGTTGTATGAACATCTTCCTTGAATCCCCTTCCTGAAATGTCATCTTTAGTTGCTCCAGATGGACTAACCTGCAATAGATCATCGAAATAACTTCCTTGGTCGGAAGAGATTTTCCCCTCTTCGCTTGTAGAAGAAGCACACTTCTCTGCAATGTTTATTCTGCTTGCTTGCTGTTCAACTCTAACATCTTTTGAGATAGCTGAATCATTGGATGAACTCAAAGACCGACTTTTGTCGGATTTCTCCATCTCTGCATGTGGATCGTCCCTCACTGTGTTGTTCGTAAAGTTAGAAATGTAAAAAAAAAAAAAAAAAAAAAGCTTCTTTTTTAACTTTGACAGAACATAGAAAATCACCATATCTGCAATATCTTTGCTTTACCTGCTAGCTCGTCTGTTCTCTCTTCTCGGATAGCTGAGAAATCATCTGAAATATTTATGTGTTCCCTTTCACGAAATTCCTTGTCCATCTTGATGTCCGCAGAATTCCTTATAGGGAGATCATACTGGTAATTCGGATGGTTGGATTTCTGAATATTTTCTTCTTTACCTTCCGGGGGAATGTGCAAACGATCACTCTTCTCTGCAATAGCTGTGGTGCCAGCTTGCTCTTCCATTCTCGTATCTCTCCTGATTGCGGATTCATCATCTGTAACATGTTGATCACTTTCACCGAACCTCATTTCCATCTTAACCTCTGGAGAATCCCTCAATGGAGAATTTTGGGAACAATCCATTGTATCATTTTGGTGGTAGGTTTTGTAAAGCTTTTCTTCTTTATCTTCAACAGAAATATTCAAATGATCACGCTTCTCCGCAGCATCTTTTGTCTTGGCTTGCTTTTCCTTCTTCACATGTCCTTTTGTGGCCAAGTCATCATTTGAAATATGAAAGCTTTCACTTCCAACATATCCTCCTCTCTCCATATTGACATCTGGAGAATCCGTTGATGGAGTGTCTTGGAAAAAATCATTCAGGTGATTCTGATGGTTGGTTTTATAAAGCTTTTCTTCTTTATCTTTGATAGAACTGGGAAAAACGTCCCTTCTGTCTGCAAGATCGTTTGTGCCTGTTTGCTCGACCTTCCCGACATTTTTCCTGGTGACTGAGCCATGGTCTGTAACATGCACGTCTTGACTTTTGTCAAACCCTTTTTCTATCTCAGCTTCTTCTGTATCCTTTGCAAAACCAGTTTTTGTTAAATCGTCATGATCATACTGAAGGTCAGATATGGACAGCTTTTCTGCTTTACCTTTGATGAGGTTATCCCAAATATCCTGTTTCTTTGCTTCCTCTCCCATTCTGATTTGCTTTGAGATCATTGCATCACAACCAGGAGGGCTGCATTCACTTTCTTTGGAATCCTTCTTCTGATTGACAGGAGCACAACCAGGAAAATCATCACTTCTGTTAGCAATATCATTTGTCCGCATTAGCTCGATATTTCCAGCTTTTTTTCTGGTGGCTGAACCATAATCTGTAACATGCCCGTGTTGACTTCTGTCAAAACCTTTTTCTATCCCAACATCTGCTGCTTCCTCCAAAGGGCAATTTTTGGTAAAATTGTCTTGGTCATGATGATCGGCTTCCTCTCCAGTTCTCATTTGTTTTGAGATCATTACGTCATAACCAGGAGATTTGATATAATCAGTTCCTTTATAATAGTTTTCTCGATTGGCAGCAGCATCTTCAGACTGAAAACTATTATAGGCATTACCAAATTTGGAGTCCATGTACATAGTATATTCAGCTTTTCCAGAATGATCTTGATCTGCACGTATGTCTGTGTTCAATTTCTCCCTCGCATGTACACCTTCTGATGCCACCAAATGCGGGGTAGTAGTGGTCATCATCTCTTTGTCTGTCAACCCTGATCCCTGGTTAGCTTCTAAAGTGCCACCTGTCTGTCTATCTCGAGGATCATTGCTCGAGTGGCTTTCAACAAGGTTTTGTTGGTCAATGTAAAGACAAACCTCCTGTTCATGCAAGACTTCTTTCTTCAGACCGTCCTTACTATTTACACCTTCGAAGATACCTTGAACATTTGCTCCAGGAGTGACAACTTCATGAACCTGAAACTGCTTTGCCTTATCGACACCTGAAATGCCCTGGTTGGCTTCTGAAGTACCAGCCGTCTGTCCCTCTTGAGTATCGTTGCTTGAGTGGCTTTCAACAAAGTTTTTCCAGTCAGTTTCAAGACAACACTCCTGTTCTTGCAAGACTTCTTTCTTCAGACCCTCTTTACTACTTACGCATTTGGAGATACCTTGAACATTTGCTCCAGGAATGACTGCTTCATGAACCTGAAACTGCGTTGCCTTATCGACCCCTGAAACTCCGTGGTTAGCTTCTAAAGTGCCAACCCTCTTTCCATCTCGAGTATTATTGCTTGAGTGGCTTTCCCCATAGTTTTGCTGGTCATCTTCAAGACAACCTTCCGGTTGTTGCAAGCCTTCTTTATTCAGACCGTCGTTAGTACTAACACCTTTGGAGGTACCTAGAACATTTGCTCTGGGAATGACTGCTTCATGAACCTGAAACTGCTTTGCCTTATCGACACCAGAAACTCCGTAGTTAGCTTCTAAAATGCCAATCCTCTTTCCATCTTGATTATCGTTGCTCGAGTGGCTTTCCGCATAATTTTGCTGGTCATCTTCAAGACAACCTTCAGGTTGTTGTAAGCCTTCTTTCTTCAGACCGTCGTTAGTACTAACACCTTTGGAGACACCTAGAACATTTCTTTGTGCAATGATCATTTCATGATCCTGAAACTGCTTTGCCTTATCGACACCTGAAACCCACTGGCTGGCTTCTAAAGCGATGCCCGTCTGCCCATCTCGAGTATCATTGCTCAAGTGGCTTTTAACAAAGTTTTGCTGGTCAACTTCAAGACAACCCTCCTGTTCTTGCAAGACTTCTTTCTTCAGACAATCCTTACTGCTTATACCTTTGGAGCTACCCAGAACATTTGCTCCCGGAATGGTTGCTTCTTGAGCTTGAAAGTGCTCTGCCTTATCGACACCTGAAACGCCGATTACTTTATTGGATGGCAAAGTATCTTTGACGTCTTCATCTTTCCTCTTATTGTGCAATTTATCAGAGAGATCATCAAAACTGCAACTTGCTTCAGTAAGATGAGGTTGGTGGTGATAGTCTTTGAGATTCTGAACACTGAGAAGTTCTTCCTCTAGTTGTCTTATCCTCTTGCTCATGCTCCCTGAATCTTCAACCAAAGTCCCCTTCTCCTCCTCGGCTTTGGTCAGATGTGAATGAAGTTCATTTGTCTCTGCTCTTAATCTATTTACATAAGCATTCTGGGAAGAGAGCGCGCTTTCCAAATATATGACTTTATCAACAAGTTCATCAACCTTCTCTGCCAAATCGGACATGGAAGAAGTGGCAGAATTAGCTTGCAACTCCTTAACTTTCGAATGCACTTTCTCTGGATTATGCTTCTCGATTTCAGAAGTTTCCACTTGACGGTTCAGCTTCTTCAATTCTGAATCTGGATTAGAAGACTTATTTACTTCAGAGAGGACTAGTGGATGTGGCAGGTGACTGACAAATTTTCCCTTTAGAGTCTCAAATTTTCCGAGGACCTCTAATATTTTTTGATGCTCAGCGATGACATCTTCCACTGATTGCTTCTGCTTTTCCTGCAACCGAGCCAAGGTGTCTTGGCAAGAGTTGAGAGCTGTGGCAGTCATCAATGTCCGAGCTTCTTCATCCTCAATCATCGTGCCAATGCCAAACTCATCTTGCAAGCTGCTAACTTTTGTTTGCATCTCGGTGACATGTTCTTCAATTTCCCAATACCTCGCTAGCCCATTTTCGTATGAGCTCTTGATAAACTCTTTCTCAGTCTGAAGTCCCAAAATCTCCTTCTGAAGCCTATCGATTTCCTGGAGTGCCTCAGACTTTTTCAGACCTGAAGTTGGACGAGCAGCAGCAATTGCATCGTCAACATTGAATTTGATCAGTCCCTTCTTTGACATTAATCTTGAAGGTTTGGCGTTTCGTTTGGCAAAAGAAGTAACTTTTGGGACACTTAACTTTGGCGCGGCTGGTAAGCTTTTGGGAGGATCATTAGATTCATTATGAGGTTCTATTGCAGCAAGAAAATGTTCTCCATCTTCATCCTCCATCGACAGTTGAACTCTCTCGGGGTAAACAGTAGCAATGGTTCGATTAGCAGTCTGAAGATCTTTGGATAAATGATCAAATCTCTCTGCCAAAGCTCTGTAACTCCGGAAAAAATCTTCTACGAAGTTCAAAAGCTCAGGCCTTCTTCTGTAATACATCTCTGCGCGGCTTGCAAAGGATTCTCCATCCTCGTCTATGATTTTGAGTACATATTCAACCTTCTCCTCCATATCTGCAAATAACAAACAAAATAATCAGCTCTTTCCTTTCACTTCATTTCTTTCTCTTCTGTTTAAGCATAAGCATCATACATGTCTGAGAACCCTTTGCATTTATAAGACAACAGAACAAAAGAAATAGATGTAGACTGTGAGTTATACTGTTACAGTAAAGGGCATCCCGGTGCACGAAGCATCCCGCGTTGCACAGGGTCCGGGGAAGGGCCGCACCCCAAGGGGGTGTGATGTAAGTAGCCTACCCTGATGCAAGCATCGGTGGCCGATTCCACGGCTTGAACCTGTGACCTATAGGTCACACGGAGACAACTTTACCCTTGCTCCAAGGCTCCCCTTCTGAGTTATACTGTTATACTGATCTAAGAAAATCCTTTGTCATCATTCTTTTTCTACTTTCAGTGTTTTCAAGACAAATCGTAGGAAGCTAGATTTATTTATATTAGCTAATTATGCCTTAGCTGAGGAGTTAAAATCAAGGCTTGTGACTAAGGTCCCAAGTGAGAAATGCCAAGATATCCAACTCTATCTTTGTTAGTGAGTTCAAGTTTTGTGCACTAACATAATACTTTTACACCATCAAGTTACCTATATTAACAAGTAACTATTTATAACAAACATTCCCAGAAAATAACCTGATATAATAAGTTAATTACACTGATAGTGGGAAAATCTTGAAACTATCAGTGTATATAATACGCAGGGGAGGGTAAGATGTACACAGCCTTACCCCTACCCTAGAAGGATAAAGAGGCTGTTTTCGATAGACCCTCGACTAAAGAAAATGAAAAACGTAACGGCAACAGGTAGTAATAACAACAAGATAAAACAAGAAAATTAAAACCAAGAAAGCAAGTAAACACCAAGTAGTAATAACAATCTAAGAATAAGGAGATATCATACTAACACTAATGCTATCGAGCTGAGCTGAGCAGACATTCGCAGAACGCTTGACTACCTACTACCCTACTCCTCGATCGCTACACATTCTTATCAAGTATCATGTCTTCAGTAAGCTCCACAGTAAGCTCTAGCTATGCCATGTCCCGCCTAATCACTTCCCTCAGGACTTCTTTGGCCTACCACTACCCCTGCTATAGTAGTTTTATTATTTGGTCCAGCATTCTAATATTCTTTCTTTTATTGCTCATTGGAACTACAAACATTTGCATTAAAATTTTTTGCCTATACAGTTAAAAAAACACTAGTAATTCAACATTCTGTTATTTTCTTGATAAAATAACATGTTATATGGCACAGTTGATGAATTTGAGTAGTTGAAAATTCTCTAAAAGGATTGCATCGTAAGAAGATATAGAATATAAGGAAGTGACCTTGGAGGTTTTGATCCAGCCATTTTGACTGCTTTGTTCTAATATGGCTAGCCCACCACCATGAATATGCATTTCTTGCTGCTCTGTGTAACATTCTTTCCCTTCCTTTTTTCCCTCACTATACAACTACTTGCTTTTCTTTATTGGCCATAACACATTGTTTTTCATCATCTAGCAGATGAGATGAGACGAGATCCAGCATATAAATAAACACATTTATGATTATTAGGAATCTGTATTCTTGAGAGGCAAAAAAAATTAAGAATTTTTTTAAGGAGAATGTACATGATGTGTTGAGCAAGAATGGATCATACTAGGTCAAAGAAGAGGTATTAGATCTCTATAGAAACAATAAGCAGCACAAGTGTAGGAACCCCATTAACTAACTCAACAATTGGCAATTCCTGGATCTGCCAGCTGATTTATAGTTTAACATAACATTATGGCTTGCATGTCCTTCCCTCTTCTTTTCTTTCTTTATTTTTTGGTGAGGGATGCAATGGTTTGACTTTCTCCTTTTTTTTGTTAAATCTTATTTGTTACCATTGCGACATTTGTCGAGGGTCTATTGGAAACAGTCTCTCTATCTCCCCATAAGATAGGGGTACGGTCTGCGTATACTCTACGTTCCCCAGACCCCACTGTGTGGGAGATATTGGGTATGTTGTTGTACCATTACAACATCTGCATCATCTTTCTATTTTTCTTTTTGTAATGTTGGAGGGGAGAAGAAAATATTACTATTTCTTTCGTATCAAAAAGAATGACAGGATCCGAATTCTAAGATCAAATGTTCTAATTTTCGATCTTAATTCCGACATTAATTTTTTAATAATTTTAGAATAAAATCTTGGTACATACTAAGAAACTAAATAAAGTACTATATAACTACAATTTTTTTTTTTATAATTAAAACTATGTAAGAAATATATCAAAAAGTTGTGATACAAGAAAAAATTATTTGATCCTCCAAATAGTCATATAAATAAAATGAAGCATTATATTTGTTTCTCCATGTCAATAAAGTTTCCTGTCATTTCTTTCCACCCAACAACTTTAATAAGGTTTACAGTAACATAAGGGATAGCCCGGTGCACTAAACTTCTGCAAAGCACAGGATTTGGAGAAAGGTCGGACCACAAAAGTCTATTGTACGCAACCTTAGCCTGCATATCTGCAAGAGACTATTTCCACGGCTCGAACCCGTGACCTTCTGGTCACACGACAATAACTTTACCAATACAACAAGATTCCCTTTCAATAACAACATAACCCATTAAAATTAGGAAGTATAGGATAACAACATGGGGATACAGAGAGGGAGGGAAAATATCACTATTAACATGGGGATACAGCAGTGCCATATTATTGCAACTAATGACATCATAAGTTACCAATTATTTACAGTACTTATGAAGGTTATCAGCCAATCCACACATCTACAACTGGATGGACATATTTACAACTGGATAAAAGATATTTACATATTCACAGATATATTTACATAAAAAAAATGATTTAAAAAAAAGGCATAACACACAACCACCACTTTTGCTAATCTTGTTTCAAGAATTCTTTGTCTTCCCTCATCTGTTTCTTTCCTTGTCCTTCCACTGCAAATTTACACCAATGTTGAAGAAGCAAGAAGAAGTCACATCTTCAAAGCCAATTCTGGAGAACAGTCACACAAGAAACCATAGTTTTTTTTTGTATTTTTTTCTATATCTCTGTTTTTTTTTTTTTTTTTGAGATCTCAAGTGGATAGGAAACAGCATTATTCCTATGTCCTCTGCTGTTTCTTCTCCTTAAATATTAATGTCCTTCAAGCCGAACTCTTTTTACAAATCAATTTCTCCCAGATATTTTTTTCTTTTCCTTTTACGATCTTATTTTGTTATCGATCTTAGATTTCTATGAAGTCCATATTTAAGATTGTAATGAGTGACAAAACAGCTGAAGTTTGATCCGCTGCAACAACGAATCAGGAGGAGCAGACCACGACATTCACTGCTGGATTTCAGCGATTCCTCAGAGATGAGACCCAATGCTCCATATACTTCTTATTCTCTGCATGTAAAATTCCAAAATCAAGAAAGCCTAAATCATACAAAGTACAAAGCTAAATAAATGCGTCTTGAAAGGGAAAGCTACCAATAGTTTACTCTTTATAGATCTTTTATTGTTTCTTTATCTAATTTAATGCATTATTGAGAATTTTATGCTCAATCAGAAAGAAACTAAACAATTTAAGGGAAAAGTTTGCAAATTAGAAATACGTGTTATAGCTAAAGAACAATGTTGTAGCAAAGATGAGGACTTTCAAATAACAGCAAAGTTAATATCTTTTATGATCAATAGCAGCAAATTTAAAATATATATATATAACAAGGGAAGATGTTCCATTTCTAATGTTGGTTGGCCATGGCACTCTTGTCTTTTCTATAACTAGTTAACACTGCCACCTTTCTGAAAGAGAAAAGAAGAGGGCCAAAGAAGTATAACCTAGTTTCTCTGGATTACAGAAGCCTATAGGCAACAAGATGAACATTCAATAAAAAAATCAGAATGAAAGGAGCCTCATTAAGTGACCAACTTACTGCCGGGAAGCTTTTTGCAATTAAGGAAGTGGATTTGAAGGAGATCTGATAGTACTAGTTTTCAGCACATTAAGAAGAGGAAGCAAAACAGCAAGGCCTAAATCCAAAGGATTATGTGCTTGAGGCAAGATTACAACTTTTAAGCCGATAAGTGTCCCTTTAAGAGTAATTTCTAGTTGGAAAAAATGTACTTTACAAAACTAGCAAGAGTGAAACTATTTCAACTTTTGAAAGCCTTTCCAGCTAAACTGAATACTCAGATTTGTAAACACATAAGAAACAAAGGTGTTCATCAAATCAGTTGCTTTAAAAGCATTATCACATTCCTCTCTTAGTGTCGAGAAGCAATTGTGTCATCATTCATGCAGTATCAGTACAGGTTTTGGAATTAGTTAACTCCCTTGATCAATGAGGTCCCCAAGGGAACAACCTAGCGGCAAAGTGTCACGAGGTGGAATTCTAGTCTCCCGACATCTGCTACTCACTCAGGCCTTCCATACTCTCTTGTTAACTGCAACAACTACTAACTAGTACTACTATGCCTCAACCCTAATCTCTTGCTAACTATGTGAAAATATAAAAGACTAGAATTTAGCATGAGAAACCAGCAGGGCGTTGCCTTCGTATAGAGAAGATTAGTGGTCTACATCCTCATAATCCCCTTAGTTATAGTGCATATAACTGAGATATTTGATTAAGCCCTTTCAACAAAAAGAGCCTACATGAGTCAGGTATTTTGCAAAAGCAGCAAATCTATATGAATATCAATACATATGTTTCTCTTAGTATACCTTAATGGCCCAATTTACCAGCAATAAACGATTTACCCAAGAGAAGCCTTTTATGAGGTCTTTAATAGTAAGGTGTTTAATAATCTTTGAAAATCATTGGCCAATTTTCCGTGTCATCCAAGAGATACAAACAACAATATTAGAAAGCATATTCAAATAACAAGGACATAACAGAAAGAGACTATTACCAGTAGCATATATATCCTTCAAGTTTCCCATGGCTTGCAGAAACTTGTCTTGTCCATTTTCTTCCACATTAGCACAACCACAGCCATAGCAAGGAACAAGCACAGCAAAACTATCATCAGAATCATCGTCGCTATGGAATCCAGGGCCGTGAGGTTCCAACCATCCAACCGACCAGTCTGAATCATCAGACTCGGAACCTGAAACACATCCACCATCCGATGGTACAATAACAATATCATATTCCCGGTCAATCTTTCGCTCCTCACGACTCTGCCATTTCCGCTTAACCTTTCTAGAAGAGGAAGCCATGTTCCTTCTTCGGTCGAGTGGAAACTTCAAAGTATCCAATTCCCACAATCCTGAATCAGGTGATGAATTTAAAGATGAACCATTTGAGATTTTAGGTTCTTGATGCTTTCCACTCCAAAGCAACCATGACAATGGGGTAAATGTCAAGGCCATATTTTCCTATGTCCAAGAATTTATCAAAATTAAATGATTGATTTGTTACTGTTGCAAGAAAGATGGGGTAAGAAGATGAATACAATCAAAATGATAGCAAATAAAACATTAAGACAGCCATGTTATGCTTAAGCAAATATCAAGAAAAAGGATGGAAACTTTTTTTTTTTTTTAATTATTACTATACAAGAGTACAGAAACCTTGAATTTTGAATTAAGATAAAGCCATAGAACCCCAAAGAAAAAGGGATCTTGTTCCATTGAATCTGGCCTACAATATTGCCATTATTCAAGTACAAAGTGAGACATCAGCACGTTTTCTAATTAAAAGAAATACATAATTTAATTTATATTCTTCTCCTTTTATTTTCTACATTTTTGTTAGCAATTAAATCTAACCAGTCAAAGCATGTTCAAGTTCAATTTAAACCAAAGCTTCTTAATTTGACAGCTAATGAAAAGCCCTAAAAATAGGTCATAAAAGAAAACAACAACAAACAGTTGACCCTGAAAAATAGTTGAATTTAGCTCAATTACTGGGAATGTACAAGTTACAACCTGGAATTTCTGAAAATAAAAATCAAAATTCCAGATCAACCAGCTCAACAAAATCCCACTATCATTATTCAAATCTAAAATTCAAAAAAATATGAGCTTTCCAATTACATCATCATAACTAAACGGAAAAATAAAATCTTTTTGAAAGAACTCAAATATTCAGATAATAATAACAACAAAAAAGGTAACTTTTTGAGATTTCCAATTTGGGTATTTCCAAAAAGAACCTTAAAAACTTTCCTTCTCCATCAAACTTGGAATATTGATAAAAAGATTCAGCACAAATAACAAGAAAACCCCATAAAAGGTTAAGGCTTAAGCCAATGTATATACCTTGTAAACTCAAAAATAATAATATCAGAACTTGCGCAAACCAAGAATTTAGAACCCCAATTCTTCTTTTTGCTCCTTAATCTCAAAATCATCAAAAATTAAGGACAGGAGATTATGTATTTTCCCTTCAATAATTCAACCACCGAACCAGAAACATAGATATTAAAAGTACCTATAAAAACAGCTAAATAACAAGAGTTTAAGCAGAGATTTTATCCTCTCTTTTGAGGTTTACGTGAACATAGTGGGTTTGATTTTATTATTGGCTTCTAAATAAAGCAAAAGGGTAGATATGGAATTTTACTGGAATATTGGGTGTGTTGTGTGGATATGATTGGAGGTTAATAGTTTAGGAAAATAATACTATTGTTAAAAAATGTAGTTGCCAGGTCAGATAATAGTGCCAGAGTGATAGTGGGCCCAGTGAAAATAGATAACGTGGCTGCTGCTATGGCCAGTCAATTTCGTGTTTGTATAGTTCAAGTAATTTCGGCCACCTGTTTTTACCGGGAGAAGATATTTAGCTCCATAGAATTTATCTTCTTTTTTTTTTTCAAAAAAAAATTAAAAATATTATTTGTTTATTGAAATATGATCATATTTTGGAAAAATAAAATTCAAGTATTTTTAAGTTCGCAAAAGCTAGTTTAGAGCAGTTTTTGGGTGAATCTTTTTTCAGTCACAAAACTTCGACTTTTCTTCAAATTAAGTGCATGTTTAATTTCAACTTCAACTTTCAAAAATTATTTTTCAACACAACTTCAAAAATTATTTTTTTAAGTTTGAATCAAATCTATGTCCAAACATTAGCTTAACTTCTTTTGGTTTTTCGGTATCTGCATATTGGTGCCCGATTAAATATTAATTCCCATTGGAAAACCCATATTGGGGGGGGAGGGAGAGGGTTAAAACGCTCCCTGACAAAGGCGACTCCATATTCAAGGATCGAACCCAAGACCTATGTTTAAAGACAAAAGAATTATTATCACTCTGCTACAACCCTCTATTTACATAGTACTAGCAGGTGCAAATTCACTAATAATTGATATCAACATTAACTATGGAAATAAGTAGTGGAGTTTTAATGTTTTTGTTGTTTAAATCGACATTATTAAAATGTTTTTGTTGTTTAAATCGACATTATTAAAGTGTGATTACCCTTTTGATAATGACAGTGTTAATTGAATATCAATCACGTTCTTCTTTAATGTATTCAAACTTGCATTTCATACATGCCACAAAGATACCAAACGTCATACAAAATAATCTTTCACAAGAAAATAAAAAAAAAAATATCATAATTTTTTAGTATAATATTTGTTGCTTAGTGGGTTTCAATGTTTTATTTCAATTTCCATCAGCTATGATTAGGACTAGCACATGATAAGGACAAATAAGCACATGTTTTCAATGCAAATAAATCACCTAGATTCTTTTCGAAAATGATTTTTTTTTTTTTTTAAATTCTTCCTAGGCTTAAGTTATATATACTTATATAAAAAATATTTATACAGTCAATACTCGATTCAATTGTATCTATAATTACCAATAAAACTTATAAGAAGCGCAAAATAATAATTAACCTAATATTATAAATTAAATTACACTTACAAGTATAACTTAAATCCTATCCTCAATCATTAATGATAAATGAAATGATTGATGTCTGTCACTATAGGTAACCAGTGGGTACACATGGCAGTTTTTGGTTATAGGGACAAAAGCACAACTAATTGGTTATATATGAAAATAATTAAGGATTATGACTACTTTTATTAACCAATTTAATTTGTGGCCTAAATTCGTAATAGCATAACATGCCACATAAGCTCTAACATCCTCATATCAATCAATTTTTAAATAAGAATTGATAAGTTGAGAGAGTTCTAGAAGGGATTGACATTCATCTTCAAACCTGTATGATACAAATAGACAAAACATATTTTTTTTTTATTGAAGAGAAATCTCAACTGATTCTATCTATCTATATTTATATCTATCTGTATCTATTTATATTGTTATAAAAATATGAATGTTGAGAGCTAAATATTGAACGATTAAAATATTCTTAAAATATTGATAGACTTTTATGTCTTTAATAAATTAAAATACTTATTCACTGAACAATTTAAAGATGGATATAAAAGAAATATCTAAAATAGTACCCCCAGGATAGAATTCTTTTCTCATCGAGTTAGCAATACGCCTATATTACTGCTAAAAAATTGCTTTACTTCTAAATTCTAATTGTCGTATGAGTCAAATATCTCTCTAAAGTATGCCAAATAGTTGTTTTGAAATTAATTTGGCAAATTATAAAATATTTCACCGATGTTAAAGCGATCAAACATTCCTCTTGGGATTTTGGTTTGTAAAATCTTATCTCCTCTCCGTTTATTTGAATTTTACAATGTAATGAGATTTTAGATCAATACGGCTTAATTAAATCAATACGGCTTAACTAAAGTAAAGTATTGCATTACAAAAATTATTAAATATTATTGTCTTCTTTTTTGTGTTTTGATTGTGTCGAAACTTTATTAATGAGATATTATATTCTTCTTATAGTTTAAGGAACGGATTATTGAAGTTTATACATATTTGATAATAGCAATTACCTTTAAAATATCAATGCAATCAAAATTTTATAACTTACAATACGCATTTGATAATATTTGACATAAAATATTCGTGCAAAGCGCGCACATAGAGTCTAGTCTATATCTATATCTATCTATATCTATCTATATTATTATAAAAGCATGAATACAATGTCGGTTTACAAAAATATCCTTTGAAAATTAAATTATCTCTTTAATACAATGTACAAGAACGTAAACTCAATAGATTCCTCTTAAAAGTCAAACAAATCTTGGAGTCCTTGTACTTTACTTTTCCTTATGGAACAATTCCGAAACGTGAAGACATTGAGTTATATATGAAAAAAGGATTAAAATTTTGTACTAAGCTCTTTAAATTTATAATATTTTAAACGAAGTGAAAAATTTCTATTATCCTTTAAAGTATTACTACTTGATATTAGTTTGTATAATGTTAAAACTAAATTACGTTAAATATCTTTTCTGATATAACTTATGTTCCTAAATATTAGGATAATTACGTAATCAACAAGGAAATTTTTTAGTCACATATTAAGTTAATTTAAATAATAAGAAAATAATTAAAGGATATAGCTAAATGTTAAACGATTAAAATATTCTTAAATTATTTATTGACTTTTATATCCTTTAACAGGTAAGTTATCTCTTCAAAAAATAATTTCATTTTGAATAAAAGTATAATAAACTTTATGTAATATAAATTTGTATGATCTTCTAATCTTAATCAAGTTCCAAGCTTTTAGCTCTTTGGAATATCGTGTCCTACATATTATTGACAATTCTAAAACTAAACCAATTCTACAAGGATGAAAGTAATTTAGACCAACTATGGAGAGTTGTGTTTAATTTATCTTAGGGTACATAAATTTATTCCATAAAAAAGCGTTATAACACAAAGTAAAAAGGTCAATATATTATTAAGAATTAAAATTCTATACAAGTATCTATGGAAGCACAATCATAGCTAGATCCTAAACAAGAACAAGCTTTCAAGACTATATTATAAAGTGTTGAATATGCTATAACGAGATTATTTTTTGTAGATGCCTCCGGCGGAATCAAAATAATATTTCTATGACATGCATTACTTGCAAATATCATATCAAGAGGCATGGCACTGTTAACAATAACAACAAGTGGTGTACCAACAACGATTTTATTGTCAGGCCACCCACTTTAGATTTGATATACCTAATGATAGGCTATACAGACGATATTTACACTCTAAATGCACCATGCTTTATTGCTATTTTAAAGGCAAAATGATAACAAAATACTCTAATTAGTGTTCTTTTGCTTCGCAGTGACTAATTCAAGTTAGGAAGAGCCTATGGAGTGTTTTGGAGTTAAGAAGGTGGATAAAAGGCCAATCAAGAAGAACTCGAGCAAAAATAAGCAAGAAAGAAGCAAAGAGGACTGGGCTTGAAGCCACCGCGACCGCGGCTGGCCCGCGGTAGGCTAAGAAAGCAAGGTAAAATGTTTGTCTTTCACCGCGGTCGCACCACGTTTTGCCGCGACCGCGGTGGACTGTATAATTGCCCAGAAATTTTGGGACTAAAGTGTAAATCGAGAAAAACTTATCACAACCCTTTATAAACTCAACAAACTCGCCCAAGCAAGGTTTAAGCTTGTTTTTAGACTGATTTGGAGGCAAGAACAAGTGTGAGAAGAGTAACCAACCATTAGAGTTTTGCTATCTTCTCTTTGTTATTTCAATAGCACATTATGAATATTTTTGTAGTTTTATCTTACTTTACTATGAGTAGGTAAACATTTAATCTATGGTTGATGGAACCAATTGTTAGATGAAGTTTTGACTCAATTATATTATAATCGAGCCGGGGTTATTATATGATTGTTCAACTATATTTTTTATGGTGATTAATTGAATGGGCCCTTGATTAATCGTGTCTAATTTTCTTGTGTTTCTTGAGAAATAATACTAGGTTAGACTGCTATTGAACAACATCACTTTTGGCTAATTGAAGAGATTCATTACTTGAACTTAAAAGTGGGGTTAGAGATAACAAAATTTTGATGTTATAATTCAGAGTTGCATAAATTATCAGCTAGAGTAGTTCGAGAGAATGCTCTAGTAAATTATCGTAGTTGATCGAGAGATAATTGCGATACCCCATAGCTCATAATCCTCATAGAGTATTACAGCGAGATTATAGCAAAAGAGTTAAGACGTAAACTAGCAATTGGGAAAATCAATATCCTAGATCTTTTTACCATTGAATTATCTTTGATTTAGAATATTGTTAGTTTTAGTATCACTTTGACTTAGTTAAACAAAAACTCACTATTTATTGATAAAAATCTTGCATCCGAAAATTGTTGGAGCTTGTAATAGCATCACCAAGAGTTGTAATAGACATGTTAGTTCCCTGAGAATTCGAATCCGGACTTGAAAATCGGATAATATTTACAACGATCGCTTTGTCTTTTATAAGACATAGTTGGGCGTGATAAAATTTCGGTGCCATTGTCGGGGAATTAACGGTGTTATTTATTACGGCTTAGAAGTAGTGCTAGAGTTATTAGCTTAGATCAATTTTCTATGGTGTTAAATAATTGTTTTTCATTGAAATTCTCACGTTTGAACTTTTGTGTGATTCAGGTGTATGCCTAGAGATTCTTCGAGGATTGGTGAACTGCTTGAAGGACTTTCAGACCCCGAGAAAATATTTAGGGCATTAAACCGTGCCAACAAGAAGAACAAACAATCAATCACAACAAACACACCAACTTGAAATTGAAATAGGTAACATAGATAATGTCAACGAAAACATTAGGGATTATCAAACTGACCCAAACGTTAGAGTGGTGGCACCTCTTGTGCCAGGAGCTGCACTTTATGATTGGGCACAACTAACAACTGACAACCTGGCCACTGCCATTGCTGTGCCCCCAATACAAGCAGAGACATTCCAGATCACCAACAACATGCTGCATCTTCTATAGAATAAGGGATTATTCTCCGAGTCACATATTGAAAACCCTCAACAACACCTGAAAAATTTCCTATTGATTTGTGTGACCCAAAGGCAGCTAAATATGACCCAGAAGCCATCAAGCTGTTACTGTTCCCGTTATTTGTGACTGGGGAAGCTCAGACTTGGCTGAATTCACTTTCAATAAATTCCATTGCCACTTGGGAGGAACTAGTCAAGCAGTTCCTGAACAAATTTTATCTGCCCATCAAGACTGCAAGACAAATTGATGAGATATTGCAGTACAAGCAGCAGCCTACTGAGTCCTTGCAGGAAACTTGGGAAAGATTCAAAGGGATGCTAGTGAAGTGTTCCCACCATGGTATTTCAGACCAGATGCTCGGTCAGAGATTCTACATGGTGTTAGTAGATAATTTAAAAGCCAATGTAGATGCTTCAGCTGGGGGTGCATTTTTTAGCAAGATATTCACAGAATGTAAAATCCTTCTTGACAAGATGTCCCAGAATTCTAGGTGGATGATGAGAGGTACATCTTACACCCTATTTTTTTCCGTACGTGATAGTACGTCGTACGTCAATTGATGTAAGCTCAGAAATAAGATTCTATTGGAAGCAAATAAAGTAAGTTAATCATATTACCTTAGAGGTTACAAATATTTAAGATCATGAATAAAAAATACTAAGATGGCTGGAAAGGCTTAGAAGCTAAGCAAATTGAAGAAAATAAGTTTCGTTGAAAGTCGATAAGTTTGGAATGTTATAACATGCACTTTGAGGTGACACTAGGGTTTTTAAAGTGATAAGGAGTTTATGTTATAAGTTATTTTAGGTTTATTACAGTTGTGTGTTGCATTTTAAAGTCAAGCGAGTTGTGGAACAAAAGTTGGCAAAGGTCATCACAAGTTGCTTTTATAAATATGCTAAACATTAGGTCAAATGTAGTGGAGATTTTCTCCCAATATACTTGAAATTACGGGATGATCCACATATCAAATTGAATATGTATGAGTCTAATTTTCTAACACATTAAACGGTTTGTCAATACGATATCGGAATAGAGAGATATTTGCAGTTTGGCAAGACTGCATAGGTGGCAAGTAGGTGTGTCACTAAAGCTTTTTGAGAAATACATTTCGTGTGTTATATGTGATCTTTTTGGGACACATCATATATCAAATTGAAGGTATTGGAATATATTTTCCAACGCTCTTAACTGTTTGCTCATACGACACCCAGATAAAAAGTTATAAGCATTAGAAGAAGGACCAATGCAAGGGTGCCAAGTAGCACCTTTTTGACTTTTCAACAAAATGGGATATTTACATCCCTTATCTCGCCTGTTTCCCCATTTTCCAGAGAGCACGACCAAATAACACCCCTAACCTTACCCTCAAGCTCTCCACAAGTGTTTCCAATAAATTTATCATCCGGGGCACGAAATAAAGTAGCGATAACATTAAAACGATCCCTACGACGTAAGTACTGCTATATTGCCTCTCCTTTTCTTTGTAGTTTGAGTTTTGGAAGGTATTTAATAGTTAAGAAAATGCCTTATTTCTGTATTTAAGATTTTAAATATGAATTAAGGTTGATAAATACATTTCGTAATAGCTAGAACTCACGTGACGGTGATCGGAAGCTGTGAGTTCGAATTATTCAACTTGTTGTGGGCTATTTTTTTGGCTGTTTCGTGTTGCTTTTGGGCTGTATATTTTGCTGCTTTTAAATGCAGTTTTGGAGGAGAAATTTTATGGAGAAACACCAAATAATGGAGAAATGGTGGATTAGTCGTTCTTTGTAATATTTTCGGCGTGTTTGACACTACTATAGTTGTCGTTTTGGGTATGAAGTGATTGGGGTGTATTGAGCTGTTGTAAGCCAAATGTAACATAGATTTCGACTTGCATCCACTGTAGGAGGTAATTATATTGTGT
This sequence comes from Nicotiana glauca, assembly GCA_026770625.1. NCBI lineage: Eukaryota > Viridiplantae > Streptophyta > Magnoliopsida > Solanales > Solanaceae > Nicotiana > Nicotiana glauca. The sequence goes on along the minus strand of MU673887.1, from coordinate 120,621 downwards.
TCTTGATTCTTCTTAAGATTATCTTGACATTGATTAAGTTAAACGGATGGATTAGACATGAACTAGTGAATAAAGATTCTAATTGAGGATAATTGGAGTTGTGGATTGCTTTCCTTGTTATAAATTTATGGTATAAGGCTTGAATAATTAATTAATGAATTCATTATCATATTAATGATACTATTAAGTTAAAGTAAGAAGCCTATAAAGGGTGATATGGGTATATGAATTCCAATTGGAGCTTGGTTTTCGTCGTGAAGTAGTTGTGACTTGTTTTTATTTTATGGTATCTTGTTATTGATAATTATGTATTGCTAGATTTCTCTGGTCATTCTTATTGGTATATGGTACTGGAGGAGGCTCTTGTTACAGGGGAGATGCTGCCCGAATTTACATAAATGAGCTACTAGTTTAAGTTGCGGACATAGCCTTTACTCAACACTAATTTTGAATCTCCTTATGTTATGATAGATTGAGTTGAGTTATTTGAAGAATTACTTGGAAGGTATTAAGGATTCAATGGAGTTAAGGTATTTTAAGGCAATCTCTTCTTTCTTTTGGCATGATCTACTCCTAGCAACTAACGTTGTCCATGTTGTTCTTTCCATATAAAGTTATTCTAAGCAAGTGTATATGATCCTTGAATCCTACTGAGGTTCATATTGAGGGTGTGGATGTCTATAATGTTAATCGAAGGTGCAATGATCTTAGGTCACTCCGAAAGGTTTAGAACGTGATTTCATGAGTCTAGCATGCATTATATATAATGTCTATTTTACTCTACCGAGCCGCGCTATAGTCGGTCGGGTACGCCACCTATTGTGCAACCACTGATCAGTTGGGTTTTACCGAGCTCTACGTGGCCGAGTATGATTCTATCGAGCCTTATGATGGCCGTGTATATTTTTACCGAGTCCTCTTTGAGGTCGGGTGTGATATGATGATGATGATGCCCACATGTATGTATGTTTTTAAAAGTTTATATATATATATATGTATTTTGCATTTCATGTCAGTAGGCCCCAGAGGCACTCAGATGTTCCAGGTTGTATCTCCTCTATCTCTCTTTACATTATAATTCTTATTTATGATATCCCCCTTACATACTCGGTACTTTATTCGTACTGACGTCCCTTTTACCTGGGGATGCTACGTTTCATGCCCACAGGTCCCGATAGACAGGTTGACATTCCTACTAGTAGTCTATCAGCTAAGTGAAAGGTATTGGTGCACTCCACTTGCTCCGAAGTTACCTATTTGGTCAGTATGATTTGGACATGTACTGATTGGTATGGTGGGGCCCTGTCCTGACCTTTATGATGTGTATGTATTCTTAGAGGCTTGTAGACAGATGTCATGTATATAAAAAGATTGTATGGCATTATCGGCCTATGTTCAGTATATGAGTGTTCATTTTGGTCTTATATGATCGTATGTCACATGTATGAGTTTCTACATCTTATTGGGTTTTACTATGTCTAGTATTCCTTTATATTTTATTCTGGTTATCTCATGATGACCCTTTTGGCCCATTTAACCATGATAGTATGATAAGAAATGAAAAGCTACGTTGGTACTCGGTTGAGTAAGGTACCGGGTACCCATCACGACCCTCCTATTTAGGTCATGACATGGTATCAGAGCAGTTCTGTCCTAGGGAGTCTACAAGCCGTGTCTAGTAGAGTCTTGTTTATGGGCGTGTTGTGCACCACACTTATAAGCATAAGGCTACAGGGCATTTAGGACGGTCACTCTTTCTTCTTACTCTAGATCGTGTGGTAGAGCTCAGTTGTAAGAATTCAAACTCCTAAATTCTATTTTATTTGTAATACAATGAAACCTACATCTAGGAAGAATATGGTTGGTAAGAGATTGAATATGGTTATGGAAAAGTTAAGTCAGAGGAACTTGATTTTGCACTAAGCTTATGATGAGTAAATGTGGGGTATTCAGTAGATCACGTATGTACTAAGACGTGCAAGCTTCTTGATAAGGAGCCCTAAGGCATAATTATCTATCCACACATATGGTAAAAAGAAATAAGAGAATCATAAGGTAGATACAAGTTACAACAAGTAAAAGAAGCAAGGTGAAGAAGGGTACGAGGTATCCAGTTAGTGAGATTATCAATATTTACAATTCAGGCAGAGAAATATAAGCATTCTGAGTTACTTTCAACAGTAACATGGATGTATACAATTGGCCACACCCATCTTAATTATGCTCTATGGGTGCTAACAAATATAGTTTAAAAGAAGGATGGGATATCAGGATCCAGCTAGGGTTAGAGTAACCCAAATTTGTGGATGGATTGTTATCATTAACTAATATTTTTTAAGGATAGTGAAAATGTGGTAACAGATCTCCTTGTGAGACACCCAGATGGTGCACTCTAGAATAGTACAATCATATATGAATACTAGAATGTTTAGAAATTTCAAAAGATAGGCAGTGGAATCCTAGAAGGGATAAATATTTAACTTAGTATGACTCCCGTCTCTAGTAAAAGAGAGAGAGAGAGAGAGAGAGAGAGAGAGAGAGAGAGAGAGAGAGAGAGAGAGAGAGAGAGAG